>VYZR01077702.1:0-11757 GCA_013400675.1 Oxylabes madagascariensis | reverse complement strand
GGGGCAGGCACAGGTGTGAGAGGTCAGGGGCTATGGCAGATCGGCAGGTGGGAGAGGTCAGTGAGCCCGGGAGCCGGCAGGTGCGGGAAGTCAGGGGGTGCGAGAGGTGAGTGAGTGCGGGAGGTCAGTGAGTCCGGGAAGCCGGCAAGTGCGAGAGGTCAGCGAGTGCGGGAGGCCGGCGGGAACGGGTGCGGGAGGTGAGCGGGTGCGGGAGGCCGGCAGGTGTGGGAGGTCAGGGGCTGCGGGAGCCCGGCAGGTGTGAGAGGTCAGTGAGTCCGGGAAGCCGGCAAGTGCGAGAGGTCAGCGAGTGCGGGAGGCCGGCGGGAACGGGTGCGGGAGGTGAGCGGGTGCGGGAGGCCGGCAGGTGTGGGAGGTCAGGGGCTGCGGGAGCCCGGCAGGTGTGANCGGCCGCGGCTCCCTTCGGGCGGCATCTCCCGCCGGCACCGCCGCCTCTTTGTTCCCCCGCGGGGAAGGGGCTGCCTGCCCGGCGGCTCGGGGCGGAGGGAGGTGCGAGCCCCCGGGCTGGGCAGGGCAGGGCAGGGCGGGTCGGTAAGCGGGGTTAACCGGGCGCACGTTTCTGCAGGCGGGAGCGCCGCCGGCGCCGCGCGTGGCCCGGGGCGGCCGTTTCGCCACCCGGCTCTGGCCGGCTCCCCTCGCCCGGTCCGGGAGCGGCGCCCGGGGCTGGACGGGGAACGGGAGGCTCTGCCTTCCCTGCTTCTCCCCGAAACACGGCCACGGAGTTTAGGGATGGAGCTCCGGTGGTGCTGTGCCCTTGCCGGCTCCCCTCGGCCGCGGGCTGTACCCGGGGGAGTTGTCAGCGTCCCCTCTCTGCAGTCCCCGGGGCACTTCAGCAACTGGCGGCGTTAGGAACCTGGCTTTAGGAACCTTCAGCTTCTCTCGACTCTCTTCCTCCTCTTGACTCTCTTTCCCCCTGAGACTTTTTGGGGTTTTTTTCTTAAATCTCGCCGAAGGAATGCCGTGGTGTGTTGTTTACTTCGCTCTCTGACTTTGATGCTCTTGTGTGGCTTCTCTCCTACCGCAGGAATGTCACGAGTCTTTATGTGTGGGGAACTTTTGGAGGCAGATGTAAAAATTAGAAGAACTCGAGTAAATACTAAACAATGGCTTTTAGCAGGCTGCACTGAGGGCTGTGTTCGGTGCTGCTCATGGATTCCTTTCTACAGAAAGGCAATGTAAATCCTAGAGCTGGTTCTGTATACTTCATAAAATAATGCTTATTTCTGTAAAACCTCTGGTGACTCAGGATGTTTTTTACTCGAAGGTGCCTAGGAACCAAAGGTGGTAAGTAAGGCTAATGCTTTGGGGGTGGGAGTTAGAGGGTTTTTTCTTTAGGCCTAGAGTAATGCTTTCTCAGTCACTTCCTCAGACACATCAGAAGGATTTAAAATATTTTTTTATTGTTGCCTCCAGCCAAGAGTCAGTAGTTTTGAGATGGGACTTTTGAAGAGTGAGTAGCCTTAACCAAAGTATTTGGGAGACGTGCATTATGGTTCTTTGCTATTCCATACTTGTTCCTGGTATTTCTTGAAGGTAGCATTAGGGCAATTTTTGAAATGCTCTCCTCCTTCTCTAATTTCTGTATGAATAATCCATTGTCTAATTCTAGACATGTTACTTTTTTTTTTCCTTTCTCCAGCTGCAGACCAGCAATACTGACTCTGCCAACAGTCTACAGTGCAGCTGGGAAGGCTAATTTCTGTACAGGTTTTGAGGTTGCTGAATGATAACTTTCAGAGCTGACATGTTAGGGGTTTTCTATAAATCTTTTTTTTACCACGTATTCAGGACAAGTTAAATGCACTTGATTAGCTCTTGATTTTGCCACTAACCTTGATTTGAGTGCAGAGCCATTCTATTTGTCAAATGCTGTGTTTGTATTCTTATACTTCATGCTCCAACTCTTTTCTCTGGTACCATAAGTTTATTGGATTGTATCTCAGAAATTAAAGAAATTTGCATGTGCTTTATGCTGTGCAACTAAATTAATTCAGCGGCAGCCTCTAGGTACAGATTCACAACTTTTATTCTATTTAAATACAAAGCTGCTCTAGTTAAATCTTCTAAAATAGGTTTAACTGGGTTGTTTCATGACTTTCCATAAAATCTATACTTGAAACCACATGCAATGTGTTTTTAATACCTGATGTTCCATGATAATTTAGATCACACATGCAGTTTTTTTCTGTAATACATTTTTTCTTTATATTTGCAGTAAAAAACATGAAACAATGATTTTAAAAGGTTGAGTTCAGTATTTTGAATTATTATATACAAATGCAGAGAATGTTCTGGAGGGATTTAAAACAATTCAAAATATCTTTCATTTTAGAAATTAACTACACCTGCTTTAAGTTTACCTATAAACCCAATATCATTAAAAACAGAACAAAAAAGCCACTTGGAAAGGTTAAAAGAAACTGGAAAGTTAATTATTTTTCCATCATCCAGTAGTTAATATTGCTGTGTGTTTGGTTCAGATGAGACCAGTCTAAACTGATGATATAGCTTTTTTATAGGAAATGAATATATATTTTTGAAATGAATGTATATTTTTATAGGAATGTCAACCATGTTCTTGATTTTCTGCAAATTCAGGATGATCCTATTTCTTTCATTCCCTCCTGCCTTAAAAGTTTCATTTTATATCAATGAAGTAGAAAATGCATTTATCCTAACACTCTTCTGTAGAAGGAGAGCAGGCAGAGTTTTTTGAAATTCTGAGGGTGAGATACCTGTAGTTTCCCAACCCAATAAAACTGCCCCAAATCTTTAGGTAATTTGGAAGATTCATTAAACCAACTGTCTCAAATGTCTGCTCAGAAAGCTTCTACTTGCCTCTCCTGCTTCTTGATTCCATTTCTGCCACTTTGGAGAATGTCCTGGCTCTGTACCTTTGTTCAGGTCCCATTTCTGTGAGAGCTGAGGAGCAGGGCAGGGACAGTGACAGCTGAATGCCCTGGAGGGACAAAATGCAAGCTCAGACACAGGAAGATCCTGAGTTCTAATATTGACTGTTACTGGGTTGCTTTGTGGTCTTGAGTGAAGCCTTGATTTCGGTTTCTTAATTTCACTTGTTTTCCATTGAAAAGGTGAGAAATTAGAATTAAAATGGCTTTAATCTATTTTTAGAAAATGAGAGGCCTTTTCCTTACAGTTAAGAATGTCAGGAGATCCACACATCAGAAGCAGCTGCTAACAAAAGTTTGGTAGGTAGATTCCTGCAGTTTGTGTTGCTGCCCAAAGCTAGCTTTTCCAAAAGCTCTTTAGTGAAGAATGTGATGTATTAATTTCATTATTTTTTGAGGTGTGAACATCTTGCTAACAGTTAAATCTGGAAGGCACTCAAAAAGCCTGTCTTTAAAAACGAGCCTGTGGCTTGCAAGCTTTTTTTCCTACCGGAGCTTTAGTAACTTCAACTGTAAATTCTGTAGTAGCTGGTGAGGTGCATTGGTTTTGCCCAATTCTGCATTTTTGACAAGACTTTTACAGTTCTTTGAATCAGTTACTTGTGTCTTTGGATTTTGTCATAGGTGGACAGATGTGTTGGATGTAATATTTGCCCTGGTCCTTTGGAGGGTGGTGGAAATGCACAGTGCTTTCTTGGGAACTTGGGAACACTTCATTTACTAGTTTTCCTTGTATTCTGTGGAATTGCAAACATAATTCTCTGTGTTCAGGTGTCTGATGAGCTGTCCTGGATGGGGATGTGCCAGGAAGGTGTGGTGGGTGTGCCAACAGTTCAGCCTTTCAGCCCTGCTGTGTGTTCTGCAGGTGTCCCTGCACAGGAGGTTGGGAATGTTGTCATGCCTTGGTGCAGCAGGGTGGGCTCTGTTTGGGAAGCAGAGCAGGCTAACAGCAGATCATCAGCTGGATTTTTTCTGAAGACCCCAGGTGCTGTTTGGATGGGAATGTTGCTTTTTTAGCTCTTGTTCAGAAGTGATACTGAAGCATGGCTTCTATCTGCTTGCATTTGGAGGAGATTCATATTCATAGAGTGGGGAAGGTTGGAAAAACCCTCCAAGGTCATCACATCCAACCTGTGACCACTCTTCATCTTGTCAGCCAGACCAGGGCACTGGGTGCCACATCCAGGTGTTTCTTGAACATCTCCTGGGATGGTGACTCCACCACCTCCCTGGGCAGCCCATTCCAATGTTTATCAGCCCATTCCAATGTTTAACAACCCTTTCCATGGAGAAATTCCTCCTGGGAATTCCTTCTTAGATTCATATTCTGTAAGACTGCACTATGTGAACAAAACCCTAATACACAAGGAAGATCTGGTAATTACTTCAGAACTGTGCTTCTGTTTGAAAATACCAATTTGAACTAAAATACAAATATAGTTGTGTTTTACTGATGTCTCAGGCAATTTGTAATGGAATTGGGCACTTGTGACTGTTAGATCATAACTGCTAGTAAAGTACTGAGGGTTTTTTCTGTTATGTTTTATGTTGCAAGGCCTCAGAAGTACAAACTGTTTTCTTTGTCCTAGGAGAAAATTACTCCTGTAGTTACTACTGAGATTAAGAGCCAAAATTTAAAAATTAGGCTGGAATACCCATCCAGATTCAAAGCAGAAAAACCAGAAGCAGGCAAGAGACTGAAGAAAAATGTTTATATTACAGCTTATTTCTCTGAAATGAGGAAAATGAGTGTACTACATAGAATAGGCTGCAGGTCTGTATAATATGTAGGTGGTGGCTATTTCAGTGGAGGCCCAAATGATAATACTGTTCTATCAAATTCAGCATCTTTTATGTTTCAAGAAAAGTTGGCGTATTCATGTATAAAACCACTAGTTCTGTGTAAGGGGTGTTGAACCAATTGTGCTTCAAAGCAGAACATTTTATTACTGTAAACATGAATATCTACAAAAGCAGTGGCAGCCGTAAGTAAGGTATGTGGCTTGTTCTGGAAAATGTGCATGATCTGAATTTCTTTCTGCTAATTCTGCCTGCCCTGGTGACTTTAATTGTTTCTTACAGGCTTTACTGAGTGGGAGATATTTTTTTTCACAGGACTTTCAATAGATCCTCTGTCTCCCTCTACTCCTGCAGGGAAGCAGTGGCAGAGCTAAGTTAATAGTCTTGCTTTCTCCCCATTTCTTCCCAAATGCCTGTAATATTCATTATTTTCAAGAAGCTGTTTTGTCATTACCTGAAATTTCTGGCAAGACTCTTGACGTGCAGTGAAGCCTCATTTCTTCCTCCTCTCTAAAATTGCTATGAAAAGAGATACAGCCGGTAGTTTTTCCATCTATGCAGTCTGGGGAGCAGAAAATTCTTAGTAGAATCTGATAGTTTCCAGTCTGTTCTTGTATCACTTTTGTGTTTTTGAGGAGCCCTGGAGTTCTGGCAGCTCTCTCAGGTGCTTCCTCAATTTATTCAAAGCTTTGCCTGGGATCAGGAGCCTGGATTATGTTTTCCTCACTTGTCTTTTGTAAGTATTTTGAACATAAGTTTAAGGTGAAGTCAGAATGCATTGCCCTCATAATTTTTTCATTCAAATACAGAAGTGATTATCAGACCATGACAGGACACAACTGAAATCTGCTGGTTTCCATGGAAGTCCCTTGGTTTGTGATAGCTGGAATAGCAGACGGTTCCACAAATAGCTTGTTAAGTGCTTGTGTGGGGGAGTGGGGATGGGAAGCAAGAAAGTTATTGCCTGTTATTTGTGTTTTAGTACCTTTCTCAAGTGAAAGCCAGTACTTATCTTCAAACTGAGCTCCCACAGATCTGCTAATCAAAAGTATGTCTTGGTGTCTCTGAGTGGTGTTATTTAAAAACTGAATGTTTGACCATCTCCAGTCTTTTAAGTTCTTGACAGTGATATTCCTTTAGCTCTGGGATGAGTGCTCTATAGCGGCAGGTATTGTGGATCTGCCCTACTGGTGGAAAACACCAATTATTTATTCAGAAAAACAGGGATGCAGCAGTGAATGAGTTGCAATAATCACAAAATAACATGGATTGTACACTCATAAGTCCCCCACCATCGATGATTTATAATTCCCCCCCCCAAATAGGTGGAATTTCTAGAGCAGAAAGGCTGGCTGCATACAAGCAGGAAAACACTTTCATAATTTCAGACCTGAATTCATCCTGGAAGTTGTGTGTAGTCAGTTACCATATTCATGGAGCATGAGGTTTGCCAGCAGATCTGCATGTGGGCGCTCATTCTCCCTGAATGTGCCTTAACATGATCTGGAAATCACAGGCACACTAAGAAATAGTAATGAGATGCAGCCTGCAAGCATTCTTCCTTAAAGAGATATTGTCTTCATGCACAGATGTGGAAATGGGAGAGGGATTTTAAATCCTGGCTTTTCACCATGCCATATGGAGCTTCTCAAATGGAAGCATGGAATCCTGAAGTGAGATCTTGCAGTGTTGGGTGCAGAGCCCAGCAAAGCATTGGCTGGATGGTTTAGGTGGGAAGGAGAGTCGTGGGGTGTGTTTGCAGTGCCTTTATCTGGTGCCTACAGTGGGAGCTGGGTTCGTCATTCCTCTTGCGCTCACTGAAGTGAGTTGTGCTTGGGGGCGTTTCGTGTGTGTAATTTGAGCTCACCAATAAGGGGTGACACTGCCTGTGAAGACTGTGTTGTAGGCGACTTAAAATTAGGAAAGCATTTCCCTTCAGTTTCCTGCAGATGGGCGTCATCTTTGCAAATATCAAGGGAGAGGCAGACACAGAGGGAGGAGTAAGGAGAGTATCTTTTTTAGTTAGTATGTATTTAAGGATGATGGGTGTGACAAAAGCAGTTTGGCCTAAATGTACGTTTCCTTCCTTGCTTGAGGGTGGACGGAGTCTACTTTTGTATCTATTCAAGGCAAGTAGTTAGGTAGCATGGACCGTATTTCTGCTGTTTTAGGGACAAGGAAGAACCTTTTATGTCCAAAACGGAGTTTTAATGCTCTTGAATAAGAGAACCAAACATCACCTTTCAGTGTGGGGTTTTTTTTTAGTGTAAGTTACTGGAGCAGAGAACACGTTCAGTTTGATGGTGAAGTTGAGTGTGGAGACTTGGCTGTGTGTCTGGTAATTTATAGAGGGCACCCTTTCTTCTCTGCAAATCTGCAAGAACCCACATTGTGTGGCTGAGATTTCTTAATCATTTTTTACCTTACTTTGAGTGCGTGGAGCAGATAAGTGATTCCACTGAAAACGGGCAAGAGAATTCCACAGTGTTTTTCCAAATTGCTTTAACACCTTCTGTAAGGAACAAGTGAGTGACTCAAATCTTAGCTCCTGCAAATAACTCTTCACCATCCCTGCTGTGCATTGCAGGGGTTGGGTGATATCTTCGGTGAACATGGAGCAAAATCTTGTCTACACTGGAAAATTTTGAATGTTTTTAGCTCCTTTTCTTATATGAAGAGGTTTGGCAATGCTAAACTATTAAAAGCCTAATCACAGGGTTCTGTGAGCGTTTAAGGTGAAAATATACACACATACAGCTGGATGAAGACAATTCTTGAAACCTCTTGCTTTAAAAGTGCAGGGGCAGCTTCAGTGTGTCTTGCACTAATAAAGGTCTCCCTAGGAGAGAAATCTCTAAATTGTTATTTGCTGTGTCACATTGTTGCTGACTTGTTTCCCCTATCACTTACATAAACCAGCAGGATAAACAGGCACAGGAAATGACTGGGAATTGTACATTGTTGGAAGATGATGTTAAGTACCCGCTGCTGTGAAAAATACTCAGTTCAACTTTTTAAAGAAGATTGGACTCCTCCTGCTTGTTTTGTTGTTTTAAGCATAAAGGATAAGTTTTTCTTGTAACTCTGGAAGGGGAGGTGTGGAATTACTTCAGAAAATTAATTTTTCCTTTGAACGCCCTTTCCCTGCTGCGTGATTGTGCTGGAATTCCTCTATCAAAAGGGTTGCTCTGTCGACAATTACCATGATCCTTCATCCCAGCTTTGAATCCACTGGGCTATTGAATAGGCAAATAAAACCGGCTGGTTCAGGAAGATGAAACAAAGTATCTGCCTGAATTTCTAATTTCATTAGAGGGAAGAAGAGACATGTAGACATCAAGAGGAGGGGATGAATCTTTATGCTCACCCCCCCTGACATGACTGAATTTGCAGGAAGATCAGCTGAGAGCAAGTCCCAGCCTTGCTGCACGGCCCTTCACCTGCAATGCAGTGCTGGGCAGCTGCAGCTGGGTGCTGGAGGCAAATCCCTCTTCTCCTGCATTTGAGGAGAGCCAGCCCCTCTGCCTGCTGCTGATGTCCCCCTCCTTCCCCAACACTGTGGTGTCGGATTTTTGATGGCTTTTTCGAAAACTATTGAGCTGTCTTTGGGAATATCTTTATCCATGGGAGGCCGTGCTTCTTGCAGGTAGGTTCCCCTCTCTCTGATTTTGTCTCGTGAATTTGCAGTTCTTCAGGGAATAAGGACTTTTGGGAGGGTCTCTCTAGATGTGGATTCACATGAATTCCATAGAAGACCTAGCATTTTGCCTTAGCTTTGCTGTTCCATGTTGTTTTTCTTAAATAAAATATTGCTCTGTAGTTGTAGAGAGACCCTGCAGATCCAGTTCATTCTGATGATTAATTAGCACAATGAGAGAGCAAAAGGAAAAGGTGATCGTGGTGTACTTCTGTAGATCAGAGGTGGCTATAAAAACAAAAAAGTACCCTAGAACACTTGGTTTTTAATGTGTAAACAATCATTTAGTATACGGGTTTTATATACTTTATCGGCATTTTGCAATTTTGACAACAGCTGTTTCAGCTGTGGTCTCTAAATACTGGCTATGGATTTTTCTGCTGTCTTTAACAGCTTTTGTGCCTTTTAGAGTACTGTCTTTGTGATCAAAGCAGACAGATGAGCCTTGTGCTTTTGTATATAATTTTTTCTTAGGTATATTCTGCACTGATTAATTCTCAGTCTCTATCTTGGGCTGACATGGTCATTTAAGGGGAAGAACAGGGTGATGTGTAATAACATCAAACAAATTTTCACAGGAAGGCAAAAGAATGAGGTGTATTTTGGAGGTGATTTCATAAAGGAAATAGCACTGTAGAAATGTGTATGACCTGAATTTGGCTTTCTTACATTAGTTGGTATCATAGACTCTTAATGTAGAAGTGAAACGCTTTTGGATCCCCATGAAAGGCTCAGCTGCAGACTCCAGGGTGTGTCGTGTGTGAGACTGCCAGCAGCAGGATTCGTCAGCCCCTTAGGAGGGGCACAGAAAGCTTCCAGGAGAATGGGCTTTAGTGCTTCCAGTAACTTCTTCCTTGATGCGTGGAATTGCTATTATTGAGAAGCGCTGGGACTGCAGGATGGCGTGATGTGTCTGTCTGCATCACTGCCACTTCAGGGGAATTTGCTTTTGAGTCCTTTTTAATCCCTTGCATCCTGTGCAGCTAAAAAGTGAAAATCCCAGAACAGCGCTGGGGAGAATTATTCTTTACTACTCACGCTATGTATGAGGTACCTGGATTAAAATGATTCTGTCCAGCTCCTGTTCTCTTTACCCTGTCTATAGGATTTGTCTGAGCATGTAATCTCCCCTTCAAGCATTCTTTCTATGGCCATTTCTTGCCTTTGCTGCCTGCTCTTAATTTGGGGATAATGTGTGACTTTATTTGTATCTCAATTGTCCCCTAAGGAATGCAGCAATTTTGAAGCAGCTTTTTGACCTCTAAGACTTTCTGCACCCCCTACTGCAGGTTTCCTTCTTCCTGCCCTGACTTATAATTCAGTGGCTAAAAATCTAAATACTCAATAGCTCAGGGCTGGATCAAGCTGCAGGGTTGTTAATAAAAGTCTCATTAGCTTGGCAGTCTTTGGTTTGCAGTTTGAGACCACTAAGCTGTTCCTGAATTTAAAAAATCAGCAGGACTTACTGACAACAGACTGAAAGTAAATGTCTGGTTATAGGTTGTGCCTGGAATGACCTTTGTAGCTCTTCCTTGCTTAAACGAACTTGAATTGTGGAATTTTAGTAGCTGCAAATTTAGTCATCATCAGATTGGAACACAAGATTTCTCCCTTCTTATGATGTCTAAGGTGGCTGTAGTTTGAATGTGTTAGCAGTGTGTTTAATGTGTGAAGTCTCAGCAGAGTGCACGTGTAATAGGTCAGTGCTGAACATTCATTCTACTGTAAAACTATTCCAAATGAAAATACTACATTTTTCCCGTGGATTAAGATGAGTTAGTATGACCCTGATATGATGTGCAGGACTCTAGCTCAGCACTGAGTTGTGAAACTGCATCTGAGGGCCTGCCTGTGTTGCTGGCACAGCCACTGGGTGGGCAGTTCCTCCTTGCAGCAAAATGAGCTGAATTTGAAAGAGGGTGCTGGAAGGCACCGGTGTTATCTTCTCCTTCCCTGCAACAATAGTTTCAATACAAGAAACTTCCGCTAATTCACTGCCAGGGAACTCTCTGTAAAGAATGTTATCTTGTGCTTGTGTGTCGCTGCTGTAATGAAGTTTGCTGCCCACTTCTTTGGACAACTCCAGCTTTTTTTAATATCTGGTGCTTCTGAGGAAAGAAAACTTAATGTTGATATCTTGCAGTACTTTGCCCTTAAATCCTGCCAAAGCAAATCTGGTGCTTCTGAGGAAAGAAAACTTAATGTTGATATCTTGCAGTACTTTGCCCTTAAATCCTGCCAAAGCAAATGGTCTGTAGGCATTATAAATGTTTGCTTTGTACAGAAGGATCTTGAATCTTTGTAGGCATTTAATCGTTCCCTGTAATGCTTTGTAAAGTAAATAAATTACCTGATATTGGTATTAGCCTTTCATGAGCTGTTTGGCTGTGATCAGTGTGATGCCATGAAAGGGCTGAGATGTGGGAGATGTTTTATTTGGGCAGCACAGCCTGAGTGTGTTAGAGGTGGAGGTGGCCTTTGCTGACATGGCCTTCACCAGCAAGAGCTCAGAGTAGCACATTTGGTGGAAAGTTAAACACATAAAATGAACACTTTTATTTATGAATGTGGGAGTGCAAAACCTCCACCACCTTAGTGCCTGATTCCAATCCCTCTGCAATCACAAGCTCTCAGGAGGGTTTACTGAACATCTGCTCTGCGTCCTCCCACTCTCCATAGTTCAGACAACTGTAATAAACTTTGGATCTTGAGTGAAGAGATGAACTAAAAATGCAGCCTGCCCCTTGAGAACAGGAGAAATAAATGTCAAGATTAGGGACTTTAGTGTTCTAAAGTGTTAGAAGCAGGAGGACTGTTAAATATTCATTTGACCTTGAATGTGAAAGGAACAAAGGGCCACAAGCTCTAAAACACTGGTTAACTATTTTTTCTAAAAGAGAGTAAAAACTAATTGGTGTTAGTCTTTAAAATAAAATTAATCAATATTTAAATTTTCAAGTTTTACCACGGATAACAAATAAAATACAATTCTGCTTTAGAAAAAGGCAGAGACGGGGTTCAGAGGCTAATATTTGGTGGCATCACTAAGCTTTTAAGTCTATCTTGTCTGGACTTTCCTTGGTTCCACTATGAAAGTGGATCCTAGGGCATTAAGGTGCATTTCTCACTAGTATACAAAAAATATTTCTGTCCACTTTTATCTTAGCTTAAGAATAAAAGCACTGACATGTGAATAGCTTTTCTGAAGGCTGATCATTGCATCTCCTCCGTCCTCAGCAGTCCTTCGTGTGCTGTGGAAGCTGAAGAGTTGAGGAGTGCCGTGTGTGTGATGTGCAGTGTGTTCTGTGGGATGTGCAGTGTGTTCTCTGTGTG
>VYZR01077691.1:4942-19820 GCA_013400675.1 Oxylabes madagascariensis | reverse complement strand
TTCACCTTGCTGATTTGGGGACGCCTTTCCAATTTATTGGGATCATTATGGATTCTGATGCTGTCATTTAAACCGCTCGCAAGCCTTCCCATAACTCTCCCAATGTGCTCTCTCTGTTCTGTCACTCATCTCTGCTAATGAAAGTGTTGAACAGAATCACACACAGGGCAAAAATCTCGCTGGCAATTCCCTCCAAATCTGACAGCGAAGCCCTTGATTATATTTTGAGAGAGATTGTTCAATCAGTTATCGCCAACTTTGTTATGACTGTGTTGAGATCATCTTTCACCCAATTCGCTGTGAGGCCACTAAGCAAAAACTGTCAGAAGACTTCTAAAAAGTTCAGATATACTGTATCTACTCAATTCCTTTTATTCGCTAGGCAGTTATCTTGTCAAAGAGAGAAATCAGATTAACTTGCCACCAACTCATCTTGACAAATCCACGCTGGCTGCCGGCCAGTGGAAGAAAACTAGTCTTAATCACTCATGACCAAAATATTCCTACTGAAACGCAACTGGATTTGACTCAGCACTCGCAGGGACGCACAGCAGGTACCCAGGGGAGAGATGCCAGTTTGGATGCTCTCTTGTCCTTCCTCCAAAATGGAAGGGAAAGCGGCAAAGCTCTTTAGGGAGGAACCCGCAGTCATACGCCCACACAGAGTATGCTTCCACCAGCAGAAAATTTTTCCTGGTTCTGCTGAAATTCTTGCAGAAAAAGCCACAGGAAAGATGAACAAGGATGAGAGACACACAGGCTGAGTCCTCAGTGCTCTCAGAATGTTCAAGAGGAACACGACACTGTACGACTTCAGACCTACAGAAAGGAAGCAATGAGAAACCAAGAACTGGTATCTGTCATCTTTCATCCAATTACCTGACATCCCCAAGTAGCACCAAACATGTTACAGCACCACAGGCAGCACTGTGATAATGAAACCTCCCAGGGACTGGGGCTTTTTATATATTTTACAAAAACAACACAAAACCCCCAGCTCTGTCAGCATCTCTGGATATGCGACAATGTCACACAGCTTTCCAGTTCTGAAAGTCAACCTAACAAAATTTAAGCACGGAAATCTCTTGCTGAACATGAAAAATACTATTTTAAGGCCTGATTCAGGGGCATGATTCAAATCTTCTACAACAGGACATTGGTTAAAACAACTTGTCTCCTCGCTGAACTGCCCATTCTAACTTCCACTCCAGTTGATAAAACACAGCAGTTATCTGCAAGCAAAACTGGGCCAATCTTAATGAGATTTAATAGAAAATACCTGTTTTTCCCACTGAAAGCAGGGCCCAGGGCACATCTCCAGTGATATCAGGCAGGACTTACCTGGGCAACTCTCCCTTTTAAATGCCAAACAAATGGAGGTATTATCTCCCGGGTACACAAAATTAACCAAGGATCTCTGTGCAGACACAGACTCTGATCACTCACTTGCCTCTCTGAAACTTCAGAACAGACAAACACAAAGGATCTCCTGAGCCCCTTCCATGCAAGCAGTGTGATACCTTGGGGGTTATCTTTTATCTCAGATCTGTTTATCCCTCTAGCACAAGATGCTATAAAACTGAGCTGTGTTGTGTTCTTAGCCAGTAAGATGTATTTGCTGATCTAGCTGGGCTAATTAAAACTTTCTGCTTCTTGAGAGATACAGTTGTTGTGTGTAATCCAGGACTACCTGATAATCCCTCTGGGACTATCTCAGGTGATTGCTTGCGCTCCGTGTGTGAGCATAAAGGTTCATTTTCAACATTTACGTACCATTTATTCAATAACAATTTCCAGTTGTTTTAAATAATATAGCTCAACAGCATGAAATAACATTTCCTTCTTCATTGTTACCTCTCCCACTCACCGTCCTATCTCTCTTGATACCATAATTTCCTTTAAACACATCAAGCCAATGACAATAAAAGTAAACCTTATATAAACACATGCTAGCTATAACCTTGACAAAAAAAAAGATCCCATAAAGCTTCCCAAGAAGGCTGTTTTACAGTTTTAAAGCTCTTTATATAAAGACACATGTTTTTGCTATAAAGTAGAACCTGAATATCTAAAAATCTCCTGTTCTGACAGAATGACAGCAAAACAAGGCACATATGGCCCCAATCTGGTGGATACAACCAGGTGCTGGAGCAGGTCCTGAGAAGGGAAACGCAGCTGGGGAAGGGTCTGGAGCACAAATCTGATGAGGAGCAGCTGAGGGAGCTGGGGGTGTTTATCCTGGGGAAAAGAAGGCTGGGAGGGATCTCATTGCTCTCTACAACTCGTGAAAGGAGGGTGTAGCCAGAGGGTGGTAGTGTATTCTCCCAGGAAGCAAGCGACAGAACAAGAGGAAACACCTCCAAGTTGCACCAGGGGAGGTTTAGACTGGATATTAAGAATAATTTCTTCATAGAAAGGGTGTCAAGCAGCAGAACAGGCTGCCTGGGGCAGTGGTGGAGTCACCATCCCTAGAGATACTTAAAAGACGTGTAGATGTGGTACTTGAGGACATGGTTTAGCGATGGGCTGGAAGTGATGGGGTAATGGTTCGGCTCAATGACATTACAAGTGTTTTCCAACTTAAATGATGATTTTACGATCTCACTTTTTACACTCAAGTTCCATTAAAAAGTGGATGATACTACATCTTTTACTCCCTAAGAGTAATTTGGGTTTTTTACTGTAGGCTACTGAGATGTGATTATACTCTTAAGGCTTTTCCATGCAGCTGCTCAGATAATGTTGAGAAGTTTGACTGCTGCACTGACACCAATAACCTGGCTCAAATACTTCATCTGCCCCACCTGTGAGACATAAGTAAGATTAGTAACAACTAAAAGATATCACAGAAAGATCCTGATATCCTTTATTTGCAGAGCTAATAGCACTTAGGTTGTGGTTCAGCAATCCAAAAGTGTCAAAATGCTTTTTCAAGGGCACTCAAGAGGGGAAATTTTCACTTGCAAGGCAACTTCTTGTAACTTTCTGTGCCACTTTCTTCTTTTTGCGCTAATAGGTAAATGTGAATGAACGGTTTTACTCTCTCCTGATCTGGATGTTGAAGAACTTATCACCTTTCTCATTGCCTGAGGATTACATGTTTGTAGCAGAACAGGCTGCACAACGAAATTGTGGATGTCCCATTCCTGGAAGTGTTGAAGGCCAGGGATGGGACCCTGAGCAACCTGGTAGAAGGTGTCCCTGCCCATGGCAGGGGTTGGCAACCAGATGATCTTTAAGGTCCCTTCCAACCCAAATCATTTTATCATTTTGTGATTCTAAGAAACAATTAAGAGCTTGCTAGCAGGGCCATATTGTTGTTGGAAGAGACCTTCCCCTCACTGGCCCCCGTTTTAAGAAACTTTAAGAGCAGCACAAAAACTGGCACCAGCCCTCTACTGCTGAAGAGATCAAACAAACCCTTCTGCAGCTTCTTGATGCAGAGCCACGTCTCTCCCACATCCCAGACCTCTGCAGGAAAAGAAACTGCCCTTCCACAGGACTGACACTTGTAGGACACCCTTAGGGGCAGAGCTGGATTTCAGCCACAGCTAAACTCTCAAGCCTATGAGTTCCTACAGATGCAAAACTTTCTCATATTAGTATCTGTTGCTAGGAAAAGTACGATTTAATCTACGGTGCTGGCAGTGATTTTTGCTGGAAGGTGCTATCTTACACACATACACACTTTCCTCAGGATCAAAAATTAAATCCTATGTGCTCTTGGGATTGCTTGTCTGGGAGCCTGCCAGACAAGCGCTTTCCTACAATGATACACTGTTGTGTCAGCGCGTGGGCTTAGCCACTGCTTCACAAATTCGCTAGATAAACTTCCATGATTCATCCAAACGGCATTCAAGTGGCTAACTACCATATATTGGCAGGGAGCTGACGAACGCTGCTCCAACAATGAAAGAACCCGCTCAAATAATGAATTAGGTTTGACAGATCGATGGAGGCTTGAGTGGCAGCCCCTGGCGCCCCGCGTCACGGCCCCAAAAGAGCTGAGCAGCAGCCTTTCAGCACTCTTCGCCAAATAAAAGAGAGTTTAGGGCCAGAGGTGGCTCAGGTGAGAGCATCTCAGCGGTTTTAAAAAGGAAAGAGCAGGTCCTATTCTCTCTGTTTAATAAAATTAGAAGGAGGGCAGGACACCTATGTGTTTAGTATAGATAAGTAAGATATCAATGATATCTGCATTTATGGGTCTAGCAGACACCTTCTGGTGAAATATGTCCCAGCCCATGGAATGGGTGATCTTTAAGGTCCCTTCCAACCCAAAGCATTCTGTGATTCCGTGATATCAAGAGGAAGCCACCCACGCTCTCCTTCATCATCTCTCCCCTGAACAATAATAACTTGGGGTCAAATTGACAGCAATTACATCTGTCTCCTTTTCAAAGCTGAAAATCATGAACCTGGGTATTTTAAGAGGAAAACAAAAAGTTAGCACTTTGAGCCATTAAACTAGAAACTCTTAGAAAGAAGAGTCTAGAAATTACTCCCACTTTCCAGGGAAAGTATCCTGTATAATCACTACAACAAATTCTTCTGCTCATATGCAAAACCAATGTGAATTGCCAGGCCTGTTTTCACCATAATTTAAAACCAGTCACTGAAAAATAACATCTCTCCCACAACCATCTCCCTATAAAACTGGAGTAAATAGCAGCCAAAGTAATTATGTATATGGATAAAAGTATTTCCCTAAAGGAAGAACAACAAAGCACCTTTTGCTCAGCAATTCTGGGGACCAATGGATAACTAAGGAATTCTTCTGAGTTTTTCACAACCTGAGAAACTGTGAATTATTCAATGCTCATTGACACTCCTGCCTTCAGTATCTCATTCTGACCTTCCCTTACTGCACGGATCATTGGAGCATTTCAGTGACTGGTGGAATATACTGGATTTCTCCAATTGCCTGGATGTACATGCCAGGTCCAGTCAGCTGGACAAATAAACTCCTGTAATTGCTGTATTTATGGGGCCAGACTGATGCTGCAATCTGTTCTGTGCCATACAGAGCCATTTCACTGTTGCACAGGGACAGGGGCAAAGCCATTACTCCAGGTTGTACCAGAAGCATGAAATGTGTCAGAGATGCTCTGAGCCCCAGGCTGGGTGTTGTACTTTAACCTAGCAGGCAGCTGAAACTCCCCCAGCCACCTGCTCACTCCCTCTCCCCCCTCTGGAATAGGGGAAAGAATCAGAAAAAAAGGCAAAACTCATGGGCTGACATAAGCACAGCTTCACAGGACAGAAAAGGAAGCGGAAAAAATAATAATAATGATAAAAGAATACAAGAAACGAGTGGTGCACAATGCTATTGCTCACTGCCTGCTGACCAGTCCCCCTCCAGCCGCCCCAGTTTTATTGTTCAGCATGATGCCATATGGTGTGCAATGTCCCTTTGGCCAGTTTGGGTCAGCTGTGTCCCAGCTGTGTCCCCTCATGGCTGCTGTGCCCCGCAGCCTCCTCGCTGGCAGGGAGAGGGGAGCTGAGAAGTCCTTGACTTCATGTGAGCACTGCTCAGCAACAGCTAAAAACCTCAGTGTTTTATCAACATTATTCTCATTCTAAATCCAACACACGGCACTGTACCAGCTACTGGGAAGCAAATTAACTCTATCCCTGCCTAAACAAGGACTTTGGGAAGCTGGCTGCTGTTCTCACAGCGAAAGTACAGGAAGGAAGAAAGCATATGACTGCACTCCTGTTGTTTAAACATTCACACTTGTTCCTTCAAAAAACTCCGTCTCTCCTGAATTTTTCAAGCTGTTTCACCCAACCACATTGCCACCTTCTCCAAAATGCTTTTTCCCTTTTATTTTCTGCTCACTGAAGGCCTGGCTGTGCTGAGCTGAAAGACAGTAACAGTGGGGTATGAAGTAAAAGTTTCTTTCTGTTCTCTTTCTTGATATTTTTTTTTTCCTTTTTTTAAATTTTTTTGGTTGGGGTTTTTTTGTTGTTGTTTTTGGTTTTTTTGGTTTTGTTTTTGTTTTTTCGGGGAAAGGCACAAACCCACTCAGTTTTGCATCTGCATCTATGGCTGTGCTGCAGGAGCCTTAAAGCTGCTTGTGGACAGAAGTAGAGCAACACACAGCAGCCCAGGCTGAGATTTTGTTTGGAGGCTCTGAGCTGACCCAAGATAATGGGAGGTTTACAACAAAGGTCCTTCCTGAATGATAAACGATTCCTGGTGCGTTCAAAGGACCTGACAGACCTACCTATTTGTTCTGCTCTGCACAGAGAGGGGATGAAATGACCTAGATCAACACAAAAGGCGCTACAAAAATCAGATTTTCAATGCATATTCAGCAACTCTAGGCAGCAAACACACAATAGGTATTTAAACAATAACCCTGGTAAAAACCTTGCTCCCTTGTTATAGGATGCTTTGTTTGCTATTTTTAGCTTTTCTAGTGTCAAGAAGCAACAGAAAAAAATACTGCTGAGCAGGACTGGACACCAAGATAAAACAAGTGAGGCAAAAAGAAATCTGAAGCAAGCTCCACAAGATGAGGTTAAGTTATTCAAAGCTCTCTTTCCTGCAAGACAGGTGATGTATTTCAGCTTAAATATCCCACTCGATCTGTCCTCAGTGAACAAGCAAGTGACAGGCTGCCAATCCAGCTGAAAAGCTCCCCATCCATCAGGGCTTCCCCCACCCCTGCCCGCACCAAGCAAAGCTTTATCAGCACCTACAGAATCTGAATCTGCCTATTTTTAACAAGAACACCATCCTGCAATCCTGCCCACCACAAGGATTTGCAAATCTCTCCAAATACTCCTCCCAGGTCCTGATAACTTTGCCAGCATGAATAGGAAACTTGGGGCTTTCAGAACAAGCCACAGCTCGCTGACAAGGCAGGGAAGATTTCCTTTCCTATCTGCAGTTTGCATGAGTAGGCAGCTGGGATTGTGATGAATTACTATCTCTGATTCCAGTGCTAAGTTTAAAACATTTATTTGGCATAGTCTGTTAGAAAAAAAAAAAAAAAAAACAACCAAAAAACCACTGCCAATATCAGCTATTGGAATTAGCAAACTTCTTCTGGAGAACTACCAAAAGTGTTTCACAGCCTCTCCCTGCTTATAACAGAGCGTGTTTGTGGACCAGATATATTTATTGACTGAACTGTAATTGAATTTTACTGAATGTTTATCTCAAAAGACTGTTTCAAAAGAGAAACTAAAACATCTTGGTTTGAAAATAACTCAGTTTTTAGTTACACCTTTTCATGAGGCCAAATCCTTCTCCCGAGCTCAGTGAACACTCTGAATGCCTGGGAAATTACATTTTCCATCATCTATTTGTTGTGCCTTCCTCTTTCATTTTGGAGCTCAGAGTGCCAGGCTTTCAGCAGCCAGGTCTGCAAAGCATGTCTCAACAATCCTGCAGGTCTGATCTCTCTGCACAAATATTGCCAATATTAAGCCCATGACCAGTGCCTGTTCCAAAGCTGGTTTATTTTCTAACCAGTGGAGAAAGATCAATCAAGGTTTGGATTTCAGCCAGGAGCACTCATCACACTGATGTGCATGGACTAGAATTCTTCAAATCTGCACTGATGTCGTTGAAAAGATTCGCTATTTGATGATAATTGAGCAATTTTACTTGTAAGTTTTACTTGTAAATAAACCAAAAAGGTTTCTCCTGTCTGTAGCCTTCCTGCCTGCCACAGTGCTCTTCACCCCACTTGCAAGAGAAAGCACATTCATTTTGGTGTTATTATTTTGAAGCAATAAGCAATTCAGTAGCCCTTTTGCCACACTTCTTAAATTTTAGATTCTGCTTTTGACTTTGTCTAACAGCCTATAATCCTATATACAGTGTCCAAACTGCTAAGCTCACAGTTGCCACTTATAAATTTGATGTGAACATTTAGTAATTTTGTAGGTAACACTTATGGAAATTATTTGCCAGTGCCACATACACAGGCTGTTGTCAGTGTCAACTCTGATCCTGCTACTTGCATTCCCCATCTTTAACATGAGTTCCAGAGATGCAAATAGCAAGGAGACAACCCACCTAGAACAGACACAAAGCAGGATACAATCTCCCCTTCCTTTTCACCTGCTGAGGCCATGCATGTATTTTATTGTTGTTATCATTATAAATAGTAGTAGTGGCATTCATTATGCTTTTATGGGTCTTATCACACCCTAAGTCATTTACCACTTCGTTTTTTTCATCAAATCCCCCTCAACAGGACAACAGAAGTCCCCACACAAAAAAAAAAAAAAAAAAAAAAAAAAAAAAAAAAAAAAAAAAAAAAAAAAAAAAAACACCACACACAAAAAAAGAAACTAAACAAAAACCACCACAGGAAGCAAATATTACGATGTATAAAAAATGTCCTGTATCCACTTTATTCTCCAAATCCCCAGCTTCTGTAAATACTACAAATCAGTGTCAACAAATAACATATCAGCTCCTACGGGCTTTTGATGACCTATCTGCAGTAGCTCACTAATGCTCTGGCTTGGGGATTTGTTTTTATGGACTTAGAAATGTTTTGCAACACGTCAACCCATCACGTGGAGATGGTGTTCAGCAGAAATTTCATTGCACCACGCTGCAAGAGTCCTAAAATTGCAAACTCTCTTTTTAAAAACCATTTTAAAATCTCCAAACAAATGTCTTTAATCTTCTAAAGATCTAGAAAGACTGTGGCAAGAAAACTTCCTTTTTATAGTTCAGTATTTCTCAGAGATGAGCTCGAAGTGTTAGCTGAGATAATTATCAGAGAGATTATGCAGATCTTATTATCAAAAGGTTTTGTTTGCTCTCTTGCCACATAATTGCTTAGTGTTTGCATGGTGCTCAGAAAATAAAAAGCACCAGAGAAATACCAGGAGTTATTGATTTAACAGAAAAATAATTCTCCCAAATGCTATTAACATTTTAAGTTGTCTCTACTATATTTTGAAGATTTCTGGTTATCTGTAGAGCCCCTCAGTGATGTAACCTTGGCAGCACATTAAATGAGAGTTATGCCTTACCCCTCCTGATTCTGGACTATTTCAGCAGAGCTGTGAAACAGCAGGAAGCAGAAAAAAAGGTGCAATATATTGTCTCATCATTTCCCTCACTTCTAGCTTTGCTGGTGACAAAGGCTACCACAATCAGAAGATAAAATCAGGATTTATACCTCAAAGCAATGCCATAAAGTAAACAATCAATTTATGGAATCACTAAATGTTTCAAGAATTGGATAAAACCACATCAAACGATTCCAGGCTTGTGTAAGTTTATAAGCAAAACTCAGACTACCTGAATTCAAATACACCTTGTAACTTTTAACCCAGTTCTAGCAAAGACCTTACAAACATGATAAAAGCCATCTTTAAAGTGTAAAGATGAGGCCCCAAGTATAAACTTGCCATTGGGCACACTCATGTACCCAGACCACTTTTCCTTGCAAGCAATTTAAAAGGCACAGCGACTACATAATTTCAGTATCTGTTTTCAAGAATTCCAAGTTCATTTCATGATTATTTACAGGTACCACAGGTTTTACAGGTTTTTTTAGGATGTCAAGAAAGCTTAAAGCAAGTGCACTATACAAAAGCGTGGTACTTGCCACAGAACCTCCCTTAAACACAAGAAAATCGGATTTTACTCACAGCCAACCATCATCATGGCCACCGAAAAAATCTTCTCCCCATCAGTGGTCGGCGCTATGTTCCCAAATCCTATGGTTGTAAGGCTTGTCATGGTAAAGTAGAGAGAGGATATGTACAAGGAGTCTTTGCTGGGCCCTCCTTCCCACTGCCCCGAGCCCGTGGTGTTGTAGCGATATGGGGTCCCGATGCTCAGGGCCAGCTGGTAGAGCCAGCTGTCTGTCTTGATGGTGTTGGTCAGTTCATCGATGACTTCGTAGTCCCCGATGCTGTACCAGATGCAGGCCAGCCAGTGGGCCACCAGTCCGAACACGCACACCAACAGCACCAGCACAGCAGCACCATATTCCAGGTAATGGTCCAGCTTCCTGGCCACCCGGCCCAGCCGTAGAAGGCGCACCACTTTTAAGGAGCTGAAGAGGCTACTGATTCCCTGGAAAGGAATAAAAACACATTATTTTATCTGAAATAGTCTGCTGGTTAGCACAGAGGGCTGTACAGCAATTCCTGCATCTGCTTAAAATCTTTCTTTGTAATTTTTCAGGCCTCGGATAACAGAACACAAGAGCAAACCCTCCTCCCCCTCCAGTGCTTTTGTCCTCGTCAAGCTAAATTGAGTTTGGCACTCACTAGGTGGATAAATTACTTTGTTCAAACTCAGTCTTTCAAAGCAACAGAAGGGTTCTGTAGAGTCCAAAGTGGAAACAGCAAGTTCTTACAAAAAGTTCAATGCTTCACCTGTTTGAAGTGAATTGGAGACTCTGCTTTGACCTCAAGAAGATAAAAGCAGGTGGAAGAGGAGTTACAGATGGAACTACACCAACCCTGTGGAGTCTTCCTGAAGTTTCCCAGAGAACAGCATTGTGTTAAATCCAAGCAGAGGATTGTTATTCTGGCCAAAACGGGCACACCTACTTCAACAACCCTCAACATTGAGAGATGCTCGAGAGAAACACCAGAACGAAATCGCAGTGGGAAACCCAGAGAAATCTGCCCATTGTTACTCTCATCCACCAAACAGAAGCTGAGTAACCTCCTCGAGTACAACACTCCCCACCTCTTATTGCCCTTCAAACATAACTCTGGATATTTCATTCTTTACAAGTCTCACTGACTGAACATGGAATTAAACAACTGTGGGCACATTACCTTCCTAAGCAAGGGAAATACAGACCACAAGGCACGTGCCTTTGCATACAGGGTTAATTTCCTTTCCAACCAACAGATATTGCAGATATTTTCCTAATGCAAGTGTTGGTGCAGTGTTGTTTTTTTTCCTGTCACACAAGATAGATTACATACAAATAAATGGGAATACAAATATTTAGGGAATTAGAGCACAAGGACCATCAGAAAGTTAACAGAAACGTCTCAGAGAGGATAAGAAATGTGTATGTCCTTCTCAATGCACAAATAGTTTGGGAGTTTAGAGATGCAGAAAGAGAACAAAAATAAGCTCTTGATCTACTGCAATCCCATGATATAGCTAACTTGTGCATTAAATTAATTAGTGGCTCAAAATAGAAGGTTTGTAAAGGAAGGTTTCTAATATAAAACATTCAGAAGCTGAAGACATTTAATTTAAAGTAGAAATTAAGACATAGAAAGCAATGAGGCAAACACTCCTAGTTACTGTGCCAAGATTAAATTGCCCTTTTCTATGCATCATTATCAAATCAGTCTAGTCAAAACACTGGCTAATTATATTATCAAACAGTAAAAGACTGGAGTTTCTGGAGTTTTCCATACCAGAAAAACATTTGTCTCTTTTGCACCTTTGTTTCTTCTTCTTTTGCACCTTCTTTCCCTTTGCCCAACATTCGAAGGGTAACATACATCTGATATTTCTAGATGTAATGTGTTTGGTACAGTTCTTGTTTGCTTTTCAAATCCTGTTGGAATGTGTTTCAGATCCCCAAATCCTTAATAAATTGAAGCTCTATATTTGCATTCAAGCTCTCATGATGACTAATACCACAGAGGGAAGTGGAATTTTCCCATTTTGATTTCTGCATTTTGCATTTACACAAGACAGCGATCTAGTTTATCATCCTTCTTTCCATCTAAATGTATATCTACTTATTTGCTTTAGGATATATGACTGGGAGACACTCTGAGCAGACAACTTTTCCAATAAACTGGGAAGCCCCTTCGATATTCCTGACACAATGGACTGTGGTCAATGAACTACTTACTGAATGAGGGACCAACCCCACAGAAACAATATCTACATTAAAAAAAAAAAAAAAAAAAAAAAAAAAAGAGAGAGAGAGAGAGAATTTCAGAGTAGTTTAATAGTTATTCTGCAGTATGTTTCACTGAGTGAACCTTGATTTTGAAAGTTTACAACTTTCAAAAGAGGGAGAAAACAGCAGGTTTCTTTGTAGGACCAAATCCTGTTGCATTGGTCAAGCAGAGATGCATTATTTCTGTTTTAATTAAAGAGTCACCATTCATTGCCAGGATTAACGCTAGGGAAGGACTTAGAGACCTGGAATTCAAACTTAGAGGGCCCTTTTTAATATCCAGTAGTGTAAGTTTGTCCCAGTGGCGCAGCTTACACTACACTTTTTACTGCACAAACAACCCTGGAACAGAAGAGTTTACAGTGTGACCTCCATCCCCCACCCACACTTCGTCCTCTCTAAGTTACATGGACAATTTAGTTATATAAACAATAAAAAAATACAGCATTTATTTCAAAGTCTGGCAGAAAGTTTGTGCTGCCATTTTTTTTCCCTAAGCACAGGTAACAATCACATCTCTTATGTATAAAACAAAGAGAAATATTTCATTTTAGCTGACATTGAAATGTATTATTTCCAAAGAGTATTTAATTTAAGTAAGCTTCACTGTAAATTTGAAAGCCAGTTCAGTTCAACCCCTTACTTAAGGCCAAAAAATCAAGAGATGTATTGAACATTCACATTTCATGTCTAATCTTCCAAAACAGAAAGACAATACTGGAAGTTTCAAAATCCTCTTCCATAAAGCACTATCAAATGCTAAATGAATATGTGACGTATCCATATAGAGTATATATTATATATATGTATGCATATGTATCAATCACGTGCACAAAGTACGGGTTGGGTCAAGTTGGTACCTTCATACTTACAAAATGGCCAACAATTAATGCACAATTGTTAATAAGCAACGCTCGGCCTCAGACTCAGCAATGTCTTTGATAGAAGTTATGTGAAAGACTGCCTTGAATTACATTTGGGCAATTAAGAAATCCAGTTTTCCAAACTCAATTGATTGCAGGCTCCCTTTAATTTCATTTTCCTTTTAACTGTATTTAGGCTCCATAATGAATACTTGGGTATCCCTTCCACTCCAGGATGAGCATCTGCTCTGACAGAAGTAACTTCAGCACTCAAGGAACAGAGAGGTGATTAGAAATTGTGAAGGGGGAACGTAATCCAGTTTGGCACTGGCATCGTGTAAATAAAGCACGTGTTGGCTACTGGAGATCCAACCTTCCGGGAGGAGCATTTGTGCCTCCACTGCCATTTCAGCTGGGCCAACTGTCTGTAACAGCTGCTGGGCTGTGTTCTCTAACTGAGAATATCTCCTTATGTTATCAGCCATCCACTTCAGCCCGTTGGGGTTTTGGCTAACGCATTTTATCACATCCTAATCAGATGAGGACACTCAGCCTGCTCATCATCACTCATCTCAGCTGCAGAAATCTTTACACTGAAAAACCACCTACTCCAAAGCTGCGTTTTGGGTGTCGAGTTTGGAACCAAATTCCCATCTGACACATATCATCAATATAACTATTCCAAATGTGAGTCACAGAGTCCTTCCCAGGAACTTCTAAGGCCATTGGATCAGGAGAAGAAAGAGCAGTGGCTCTGAACCAGCAATTTTTGTACCACCACTTTGATTTAGGAGACAGCTGAAGCTGTACAAAGGATGTAGACACTGTCAAATTTATCCAGAAAGATATTTTTGAGGGATGGATGTTTAACTTTGGAATTAAATCAGACATTCATGATTAAACAAAGCCCAAATTTCTTGACACAAGCACGTTGCAAGGTCTGTGTTCTCAAATTCTCTTGATACACTAAGAAGGGAAATTAAATTTGATAGTGGAAGTACAACTGATAATAGCAGTAACAGTCCGACATGCAGAGGGACCAATCCTTCCTTTTAAAACTACCTGACTCTTGCCATTTCAGACCCTAGATGTTTACCACACTGTCAAACTGCCGTCTTCCAGGACAAAAGAAGTGTCTAAGCTGTGTGTCTGCCTCCAGCTGAACTTTTCCAGCCACAGGACTGAGACAGATGTTTCCCAAAATTGCCATGCACACCATGGGAACAGATCTCTGCACCTCCAGCAAGAACAGGGAGCAAAGTTCTCTTGCACTTAATGAATCCCTGATAAGCCAGGCAATAGGAAGGATGAAGCTGATAAAGTTGTTATACAGGGGTCAAGAGCCAAACATGCAAGAGGATGAAGGGAACATTGTCACCAAAGGAAAATCAAGGTTAACAAGGGCAGGAAATCATCTGAGTCCACAATGACTGTACCTAAAACCTCCTAAACCAGAGAGGAGAGGAGAGGAGAGGAGAGGNTTTATGAGGCAGTGTAGTGGTTTTGTTTGCCAATTTGAGATTGCAAAACCAGCACAGGTGGCCAAGAACCAGAGCTATGAAATGTTGGTAGGGCATGCTGCCACTGCAGTCAAAGGGCGATTGCACCATAGACAGACGTTAAACCAAATTTAAGCTAGTGTCTTTATGCTGGACACAAGCAATTACAGCAAAACTGCCACAAAAGTGATCAAATCCCCGGAGGAGTTTGCAGCCAGGGCTCACCTCTGTGCAAAAGCAGAATGGTTTTATGTGGCTGCAGCATGGACTGAGCTCCAAGCACCCTCCTGGATCCCACAGAAAGTATTCCCACAGCAAGCTGATGGCCAAACACCCTGTCCGTGTGGACAAGCCCATCCTTCCTCCCTGGGGATGAGGNACCTCCTAAACCAGGGAAGAGAGAGTGGAATCTGTTCTACACGTAAGGAGCAGGAGAACAGCAGAGCTGCATGTTCATAAAATCTGAGAAAGAATAGCTGGTTACTTGCTAATCCGATTAATCTTTTCTGAAGTTGGAAATTATTGTACAAATCTTCTTTTAAAAGTAAAATAAAAACAAAAACAGCCATTAGTTTCAACCACCTAAATATACAAAAATCTGCTTAAACCTCAAAATTAAATCCCAGTATGCTGAAATGGTAAA
>VYZR01077688.1:0-14293 GCA_013400675.1 Oxylabes madagascariensis | reverse complement strand
TTTTTTTTTTTTTACAGAAAGCTCTGATTTATATGGTTCTAGTTCTACCCAGCCCTAGCTGACACCAAGACCTTCCATGTTGAGAGGGAGCTGCAAGAGATGAAACTTTCCCCACATGTGCATTATGGAACTGTGACTGCTGTTCCTTCCTGAAGCAGCACCAAGTTTGAGATGTAGGTCAAGAGTTTCTAGAAAACAAGCCAGCAGATCATTTATAGGAAAAGTCATACTGAGTCAAGCCATGTATCCACCCTGCCCCGATTTCTGTCTCTAACAGTGGCCAGCAGTGGATGTTGGGAAGAGTGCTGCTGCAGAAACCAAGAGCTTAAAAATAGTTACGATAATGAGGAAAAGTTTAGAGTTTGGCCTCCTGACAGCACCTCCTGGCTTCAAGCAGTCACTCAGGGAGCCCTGACAGAACATCTCTGAATTTGTCTACAACCAATCTGAAGCTGTTTTTTCAGTCTCCACGACACGGTATGGAATTGAGCTCTGCAGCATGACAGAGTGCAGGAAGCACTATTTGTGCCACACCTGCCAGACAAACTGGGGATTTCAGGCATCCCAACACCAATTCCACACGGTGTCAGAGAGGATAAACCACACACACCCCCCCACTGCCCCAGGACCACAGCCCAGGGTCAGCAGGAAGCCAGCACAGGCACTCTGTACAGCGCTACAGGGCCAGGGAAGAAAATGACCTCTT
This sequence comes from Oxylabes madagascariensis, assembly GCA_013400675.1. Lineage (NCBI taxonomy): Eukaryota > Metazoa > Chordata > Aves > Passeriformes > Timaliidae > Oxylabes > Oxylabes madagascariensis. The sequence goes on along the minus strand of VYZR01077688.1, from coordinate 13,587 downwards.
CTATTTGCTTCTGCAATATTGTTTGTATTTAAAGAAAACAGCCAGTTTTCATTCTCTTGTTATAAAAGGTGGTTACACTTGCAAGAAATCACTTGGTAGTACTTTAACGGAAGGAGGAAGAAATTTAGAGGTTGAGGCAGCTGTGATTTGACACGGGCTGACCTGGCACCTGAGGAGAACCTTAATGACATTTCCTTCCAGCCAGCCTGTTCTCCTTGGTTCACACTGTAATTAGCTTTCCCTTTTTGACATCCAGGCAGAAAGCCTTAGACCACACTTGAAAATTTGGCCACATTATTTCAACTTTTCAATAGCCTGGCAACAGCATCAATTAATAGAGAGCTCACTGCCCCACTGTGCTTAATGCTTTAAGAAAGGCAAGCTTTGCTCAAAGAGCTTAGAATCAAAGCAGGCTTTAAAAATAAAGCCTAAATGTTGTAGTTTAACTTGGCAGGCAGGTAAACACCACACAGCTGCTTGCTCACAGATCCCTCTCCAGGAATGGGGGAGAGAACTGAGGGGAAAAAAAAAGGTAAAATTTGTGAGTTGAGATAAAAACAGTTTAATGGGACTTAAAAAAAGAAGAAAATAATTAATAACAATTTAATTAGAATATACAAAACAAGTGATGCACAATGCAATTGGTCACACCTACAGACCTGTCAGGCAGCTCTCCCTCCAGCTGATACACTGCAGGCGAGGTGGGATGATCCCCAGCTTTTGTGGAATATTATTCAGCTAGAGAACAGCTCTGCAGCCCTCCAGAGAGGGGAGGCATGTGGGATCAGGCTTCATTCCCACTAAGCTCTGCCTCCCTCCCTGAACACATGGCCTTCCCCTGGGGACACAGTCCAAATGAAAGAGGGAGCACCAAGAGCTGGGCCTGAGGTCCTGGGAAAGATAAAACAAGCTGCTCTTCTGCAGCTCCCATCACCAGCAACATTTCTTTAACTTAGTCCTTGGCAATTTTAATTTCCCTTGAAGGATAACTCAGACTGTGTTCCCTAAGTGCACCAAGGAGTAGGTGAGCTCTGCTGCATTTGTCTGAGCCACGCCTAAATCAAGAAATAAGCAGGGCTGGAAAATTAAGTCAAATTTGGCTAGTCAAACTTGAGAGCAGTGCTGGCTCTCAGCCAGAGGTTACTCCAGATGTGCTCCATGTCCTGCATTCTTGCGCTTTGGCTGCTTTCTCCTCACTGTTCTCCTCACACATGTCCGCAGCAGGGACAATGACCTTGTCCATCTGTGAAAGGGTCACGGGTCCCAACAGGAAAAACACAAGGCTGCAGATTTCCAAAGGGACGATCCCAGTGCTTCAATTCTCTGAATTTATTTTTTTTTTCAGGCTGAATCCATCTCATGCCACTGACTCCAGTCACATCCCTGAATGCCTGTTCAGAGAAACAGATCCCACGGGAGGGGATGCACCATTCCAGGCAGCCATTTGGGAAGAAGGCAGCAGCCTTGCAGGGAAAGCTGCCCCCACGAACCCAAGCAATGCAGTGAGGTGGTGGCTGGTCCCATCTCCCTTTCACCTGATGAACAGTGTGATCCAGGTGATCAAAGCTGGTAACAGCAGTAGCAGCCCCACAGCATTATGTAAACTATGGATTTCCATCCTCCAGTGAAGCCACTAACAACCACAACCCCAAAAATCCCTTCAGTGGTTTCTTCTTGGGATCAGCCAATGTACGAGACAGCCCAGAGACAGGAGAAGGATGCACTTAACTATGAGAGACCTGCAGTAGCACACAAATGCCCAACAGGAAGGACATCTACCCTGAAATTTGCTCTTCTCACTCCCAAGTTTCCTTGTTTTCCTTAAGATTATGTCTACAGCTAAATGAACACATAACACCAGAAATTTTACTCTTAATTTGTCCCTTGGGTGTTTTGCTGACCCTATCAAGAACTATATTTAAATTAGCAATTTCCTGGCTAGACTCATGTGCAGTCCCTCCCCCCAGCTGGCTGTGCAAGTCTGGCCCAGAATCCAATTAGCTACTACCACCCTTTAAATCAAAGGAATTACGCTCAAACAAGAAAAATAAAATTAAAGATTTTAATTACATCATTATTATATGTCTAAATACTTACAATTCCCATGCTCTCTGGGAGGTGGTCTCGAAAGGCTAGAAAATGACATGTTTCCAAAGCAGACAAAATTGTAGCCAGAACAAATAATTTGACAGGAGACTCTCTGCCCAGCTCGATCACCAGAGCATGTTTGGTTTGACACACTGCAGAGCTGGATGTAGGACCTGCCTGGCACCATGGAAGGAGCAGCTGCTTCCCAGCACCTGGGAGAGGTCTGGGGAACCCAAAGGCTTCCAGCTTCTCACATCAAGGAGCAGCTGCATTCCATCTGGTATTAATGTCAGGAATCTGCTTTCATCAGCATCAGCACCACCCTCCCCAATGCCTAGGAGGTGTTCCCATTGCAGCTTCCAAAGTAAAGGAATTGGTTTGCTTCGGAGTTTGCTGGTTCACACTTAGTCCTTGACCAGCTTCAGCTGGTCCCAGTGACATCCAGCAGTGCTCCCAGCAGCCCCAGCTGTGCACAGGAGCTAGACAAGGAGGACATGGATTCCCAAGGCCATAGAGCCCAGGGGAACAACAGAGAGGTGTTTTGTACCTTCCCCTGTCACATCCTTTAAGGCTCAGGTTTTGCAGGTCAGGTTCCCAGCTGTGTGATGCTGTGGCTCTTCAGACTTAACAGTGACCTCAGAGGACCTTCTGAGTCCCTTCTGGCCAGGCTTTCCCACTCCCCTCCAGCTCACAGCCTGTGCCCCAGCTCTTGGCTTCCTGCCTGCCTCCAGGAGCAGATCCCCCCCAGATCCTTTGGCTCTGGTGAATCTCCACAGGACTGTCTAGCCAGGGGATGGGGCTGTGCAGGGCAGGAGGAGCCAGGCACTGTTAGGTTGGAAGACGTCAGGAGAGCTGATGTTATTTGGCTCAAATTTTCCAACTACCAGCGCTGCTCAGCTTGGGAGATGCCAGGGCCACAGAGAGGTTCAGAGGAGATCAAGGACTTTGGAATAGCCACGTTGCTGCTGGAAATGGTATTTCTCAATGTCAGCAAATAAGGAGTAGCTGCGATGACTTTGCTTCAAGGTATCAACTGTCAGGTCCACACAAGCTTCAGCTCAGTCCATCCCAAACAGTGCAGTCACCCGTACCTGCTCCAGGAACGCACAGGGGCTTCACCCAGGCCCCTCAGGAGCCACACCTGACACCAGGCTAGGTTACTGCAGAAATCCCACACAGGAACTAAACAACTCCTATGCTGGATAGCTCAGCCTCCTGGGAAGTGGAGCAGGAAGGGGCTCAGTGTGAGGCACAGGCTTCTTGCCAAGAAAGCAGAACGACAACTGCAGGGGCACCAAGTGATCCACAGAAGGGACAGCTCCAGAGAGGCTCAAGCCAGTGCATGTGCATGGTGGGACAGGGATCTGCTACAGGAGTGAGCAACGTCAAAATAGATGTATTGAAACACTATAATGCTCTTTCTTCATTGACTCCTCAACCCCATGCCCTTCCTTTTGAGGGGAACAGATGGACATGGACAGGGCTGTCAGACACTTTTGCAGAAAGCAATCAGCTAGGAAAATCAAATTCCCCAGGAGATGAGCAACTCCAAGCCATCTTCCCTTTCTTTTGCAGGCAGCTACACTGACAACTTGCAAAAATACTCTGCAGAACTCCCTAACCAGTTTGATGGTGAAATGTCAGCACATTTCCAGGTTCATAAAAGCTGGGGCATGGGAGGAGAGAGGAAAGGAAGGAGATTGATTGTCTTAGACAAAGAGATTGGAATGAATTTCACAGCAGGAGAAGGTTTCAGGGCAAGGAAAAATTTATTCATACCTTAAGAGCATGGAATATTAAAGACTCTGGGTTTCATTTCCTCCACAAGGCCTTAGTGGAATGACACTCTCAGCACTTTGCAGTAACCACAAAACATCCTCAATGAATCCAGGTGGTTTTATCCAGCTCACAGCAAAACCTCAAAAATTCCTTGGCATTGCAGCCATGGCATCAGCAGGAGGCTGGTGCACCCACTGCATGGAGCAAGCAAGGGAGAGCAGGGAGAGCCAGGGACCTCCCTGGGGATGCGGGGAGGGGGCTGCCTTTGGGATCCTGGGCAGGCACTGAACCAAAGGCAGCCCAGCAACATGCTGCTTTTGGAGTCAAATAGAAGACATCTCTTTAGGTAACAGAATGCTCAGTGCACCCCCAGAGCATCTGCCATTTTTTGACTCAGACCTGGAGGCTTATTTCCCATTACTGTGGCACTTCAGACACGGTTATCACCTGGGCCTGATGCTGCACAGAGAAAATGCTGGTCCCTGCTGTAAAGTTTGTGCTCTTAACACAATAAACAATGAGGCAAGCAGGCAGATGTTTGGATGAGCACAAGGAAAGCTGCATTGGCTTTGCTCTTTCATTCCTTTGGTGGCTGAGAGGATGTGCCACAGAGGAATCAATGTCCACAGGTAGGACAATCTCATATTGTCCTCTGGCACCTGTGATAATCATTCTGCATGGAAGACAGATCCAGTGGCATTCAGGTGCAGCACAGACTCTTTTCAGCTCCTTGGAAACAGCAAACTCTGAAAATTAACCAAAAATACCAGCTCCATTCTGCATTCAGACTTAAATCAATCTATGTGGCATTATGGAATGGACTTCTAGCAATTGCTATGAATAAAGCTTGCCTTTTCACCATTCTTCAAGGCAAATTACAAGCACTGCTCACATTAAACTGCATGAGAAAGGACAAAGCAGAAGCCTGATCAGAGTGTGGAAGCACCCTGGAAGAGATGCCTGATCTGACCTGGAAGTGCACATTAAAAACACAGCTGAGAACACTGAAATTCATGCCCACTACTACCACAGGACAGGCTGAGCCAGAGGACCTTGTTCTCATTGTCATAACAAATCACACCCTCCTCATGCAGTAACCCCATAACCCAGCCCTGAGGGGACACGTTTCTGTTCCCCCTGTACTCAGCAAGGAGTGGCCTAACAACCTGCATTTGGACACCTTTCACTTTTCCAGCCCCATCTTTCAGCCTGGGGATGAGGTGCTGACACAGAAGGGCTAAAAGATTCATCTCAGGTCTGTTTTACACTCTGCCTGCTAGCCTCAGATATCATTAACCTTTGTCAGTCACGCTGCCTGACAGCTACAGAAAGGTCAATCCAGATTTCAGCATCAAAGCACCTCACCAGTGAGAGGTCAGCAGATGAATTTCCTGTCCTCATACTGACACTTGAATCAGGCACACCATTAGCAAGCAGACCCAAACCCTTGGTTCCAGCACAAATAATATCCCAGAACAGCACTACCCAGACAGCATTTCCAAAATCAGGTGTTAGGAAGTGTTAAAATTAAGACAACTCATTTAAGTGGTTGGCTTCCACATATAATAATTTGTCATAGGAACACTGCACCAGGTCCTACTGCCTTTCAAGTACCTTGAGTTCTTTGGCATAGGGTTACCACCTTCTATGCATCACCAGTATGCAAACCCAGTTCTCTCTCCTTCCCTGCCAGTTTTTCCACACTGACCTGTAAGCACTGACAAAAGACAGGGGAGGAAGCTCTGAAGCAATAGAATACACTTCTCCAAGGCAGCACTCAACTCATTGAGAGACAAATTCATCCTTTTTCTTTCATGCTACCATCAATCACTTCTCACACGCTGCAGGAAGGAAGCCTCCTTCCCCAGTGGAGCTGTGGTTCATCTTCAGATCACATCCTTGACAGGCTCCTAATGAGGAGGCAGCTCACACATCTTTCAGCTTCTTGTCCACAAACAGTCAAGACTCCATGAGCTGGGCTGGAATGAGGGAGAGGGAAGGTCTGGTAGCAGATACCCAGCAGGAAGCAAGAGCTACAGACCCTCATCTAGGCAGGGGTCCCTTTGAGCATCCCAAATTCTCTCTGAGAGACCGCGTTAGAGCAGCAGAGCAGACCAAGGCCACCAGCTGCATCCAGCACTTGAGGAGGTCCAGGGGCAGGAGAAAAGCTCTGGCAATGCCTGCGTGTTGCCAGTACCATGGTGAGTAAGCACAAAGGCACGAGGTAGCTGAGAGTAACTTTGACAGAGCTGGACGCAACAGCAGGACAGCGTGGGAGCTGTGATAATTACAGCCAGCCTCAGGGAGGTACATACATGCACACACTGCTCTGCACAGCTGTGCTGGCTCNCCAGCTGCATCCAGCACTTGAGGAGGTCCAGGGGCAGGAGAAAAGCTCTGGCAATGCCTGCGTGTTGCCAGTACCATGGTGAGTAAGCACAAAGGCACGAGGTAGCTGAGAGTAACTTTGACAGAGCTGGACGCAACAGCAGGACAGCGTGGGAGCTGTGATAATTACAGCCAGCCTCAGGGAGGTACATACATGCACACACTGCTCTGCAAAGCTGTGCTGGCTCTTTTTTTTTTTTTTTGCTACTGCTGCCCAGTTCCTTCAGCTTTATCTACTGTGGATGTGACAGCCTCCAGCTGTGGGCTTCAGAGGGTTGAGCCCATGTTATTTGTGTACAGCAAATCCATGCTCAGCAGCTCTTTTGGGGGTTTAGGACTCACTTCTGTTCTATAGAATGGAAATCTGAAGGACTGCCAGGAGTAGGAGAGGGGAAGAAGAGACAGGCACCCACGATAAAGTCTCATGACAGCAAAATAGTTTTTGAGTTAATAAATACACTCAACACTATGAGCAAACCAAGACAAACTATGGAGTGGGTGATCTGAGCTCTGCTGCACTCACAAGACTGCAAGACAAAATTGTGACCAATCTCTGCAGCAGAGGAACAGCTGAGGAACACCAGGAGGAGAACAGCAGCACCTGACTGGGAGCACTGAACTGTCACACACAGGCACTACAGTCCACATCACCAGGGTAGGATGATCTCACATCCCTTGGTACCACTGATTCACACTCGCTTTTCAATCCCAACCAGTCACAAATACAACACTCACATCCTTACAAAGTGTTATTTAGCCTGGGTTTCCCCAGCACTTCATGCTCTGTCCTCACAAGGTCACACAGTGACCTCACAGTGTCACCTGGCTGAGAAAAACAATCGGCACACCCCAAAAACATTCATGGGATATTGCACAGGAACTGCAGGCTTCAGGAATCTGCTCTCTTCCACCTTGGCACAGAGCTCTGTGCTTAATACAGGCCCCTCTGCCCCATCTCTGCTCTGCAGCAATGACTCCCACCAACATCCCAGCTCTAAAAAGGATGGGACATAGTCCTCACTTATACTTCTGTGAGTGAGTGGAAACCACTGGAGACAGGAAATTGCAGAAGGCAGCAAAAAAAGCGAGGCCATGAATTTGGCTCCGCTGCCCCCAGGGAAGCAGTTGCTACTCAGCACCAGTAGCAGCAGAAAGGAAAGCTGGACTTCCATGGCTTTTCTGCTTGTCCAAGGCATACACATGGCTGCAGTGCAGAGACTACAGCACAGGAACAGGAAAAAGGAGAGGCATGTCTGCATCTCAGAAAGACACATATTCAAGTGCTGCACATCACAGCCTTGCTGTTTAGACTCACACCAGAATAATTAGAGCAGTCACTGTTAACTAGCTAACAACTTCACCATCAACTCTCTGAGCAATACTGAAGAATTCATCACAACATTTCACAGCCACTACTCTGCAGAAACACTGAAATCACCCCAGACACAAGCAGCCTAAATTAATCCCACATAGACTGTAGCAAAAAGAACTACAACTATTTCAGCAGTACTCACCCAAAAATAACGCCTTCCCAGGGCAGCAACCCAAAGAAAACAAGACCTCAACAAACCACACCTTATGCACAAAGCATGACTCAGCTCATGCACTGGGTGCCATCAAGAAATAAAATACAAGGGTTCATACTTGGCCAGGTTCACTCCCTAAAGCAGCAGCTTTGTGGGATGTGAAGCTCGCAGCTGCCATGGGACAGCCCTCTCTGTCAGCTGCCAGCCTCAGCCTACCAAGAAGCTGTGTCCTTAAAAGGGTTTGGGCTTTCAGGAGAACTTCCCCATCCAGGGACACCAGTACCTGAAAACAAACCAAATTTCTCCAGTGTCAGGTACTTGACAGATATGACATTTATGCTTCTCCCTCTGTTTCTATCCATATTACTTGTGTCAAAAATATAAAATAAAGTGAATATTAATATATAAAATAGGTATGAATATATAAAATATATAATAAAACTGAAGAGTGCAATAAAACACAAAAATCTTTATAAAAACTTGAACCAGTAGAAAAAGTGACCAACAAATCCAGGCTGCAAATTCCTAAGCAAGTTAGAACTGCAAGTTCTGCAGTCCTTGACTGCACCTCAGCATCAATGACGCAGTCTATAAAATCTTTTTCTGTGATTAAGGACTCAATCTGTAAAGTCACTACCTGTGGTCAAATACACAAGCTGAGAAACACCCCTGGTTTCTGAAGGGCTGGAACACATGGACTCACACCTCACCCACCACCACAAATCAACAGCCACCCTCCCACACATGGATGAAAATCACTGTAGCTTCTTCTCACCACACCATCTTTCAGATTAGTATCCTTCTCCAATTTATCAGTTATTAGGATCTGTTCTCTTTAGAAGGTTTCAGACACTTCTCTCCAACCATGCTAAGCTTAACCACTGTCTTAATTAAAACGACATGCTCGACCACATGGCATTTTTTGGTATCATTTATTTACTGGCTGTACCTGATACTTTATCCATCATAAATATCCCTAACCAATCTTCAGACCTGCCTCAATGACTGCATTATGTCAACTATTGTTTTGCATACTTCAATCATTCCCACAGCCACACACACTCTTTTTTCAACCACATAATTTTGGCGACTGGGTCACCTTCCTCCATGCCGGATGTTTATTCTTAAAGCAAGTGACATCCCGTGCCCCCCTACCCCCCAAAAAAAAGAAAAAAAAATACTGAAAATCAGAGGTGCAACCATGAAGACAAAGACATAAGAGGAAGAATTTTCACAAGGGTTACTGAATACCTGGTTGTCCTCAGAGGGGTCTCCTTTGCTACAGTTTAAGACACAAGCCAACAACATTTTCTCTCATACCAACTCTGTACTTGGCTTTTATGCTGACAGCTCAGGCCTTGCTTTCATCCCAAAGATGAAGGGGTAACTTGCTTCCTCGCTCTTTCTCGGCAAAGGGACGGCTCAGCTTCCTGAGCCTCCCTCTCCACCTGCCAAGCTGCAGCAGTGGCAGGGCTGAGTAGCAGCAAGCATCTGCCAGAGGCTGTGCAGGACAAGTCTCCCCCCATCCCAAGTCAGAGGTAAAAACCCACCCAAAAATTCTGCTTCTCCTTCCCACTCAGGAGAGCTCCTACTAAAGCCTGATGCTGCCCAAAGCTGGGCTCTGCTGCTGACTTCACACAAAACATTTGCCTCTTACTCTTCACCTACTTGTGTTGCCTAACTCAGCATCCCCACAGGGTCCTGGAACCAGAGGAGATCTCTCAGGTAGGCTGAACCTGCCTTCCCCTACACCCAACATTTGTCAGGGCTTTGAGCAGCTGAACATCAACTGTGCACCTGCCCATCATTCACCTGTGCTTTAGGGCACTAAAGGGTATCCTCTCTCCAGGCATCTTCCCAAGGCAGACTAATTGCACATATTGATTTCAGATCCTACCAAACTGCCTTCCACAGCTCCAGCACACTCAAAATCCTCACACTGAGCTCTTTACCAACACACATCACACATCCCTTCTCCACTAGCTTGGTGTGCCTGCATTTATCCTCTCTGCCCCTTGGCCAGGCAGATACCTCCTCTGGAGACCAAGGCCAACCTGCTAGAAGCCATCCAGCAACCTCAGCCTTTTCCTGGAGCCTCTCACAAAGAAGTTTCTCCTTCCCCTGTCCCTAGGTAGCAGTGACTCCATAAAGGCTCTTCCAAGGTCAGCATTGACATTGAAGAGATTTGGCTTTCAGACAACTGTTCTTTCCACAGTTCATCAGAAAGTGGCACAAATACACAGTTAATATATCCTTCAGTAACTTCAGGGAACAAATATCAGGAAAAAGAAATGCTCTACCCTGCAAGCAGAGCCTTGGCTGAAGCACAATGACACAGCACAGTGCCACCTCTTCACACCCAGCCAAGGTCTAAACCACAGAAGTTTTTGTCCTAACCACTGCCTAAATAGTGCTGCCAGCAAAGAGAACACTGCAACACCATCCTTCCAGACATCCCCTCGGCTGCAGGCTGAGGACATTCCTACTGCAGCCACCCCACAAGAGCCCAGTAGGGGAAGGGAAATCCCACAGCCCCTTGCCAGCAAAAGAAAAGCTGGGCCTTGAAAATCTAGCTAGTGCAAGGACAATTAGTTGTATCAGGCAAAGACATTCAGGGCTTAATGAACACATTAATTAGAGAGCACAGAGCAGCAGCACAGGCTTTGAAAGCCATGGCAGAAGTACAGCACCTTCTGGCTGTGTGGAGCGATGAGGTAACTCACTGCTCTCTGAGGCAATGCCAGGACAGGTGAGGTCCCCTTGCAGCTCTGCTCCAGAAGCACCTGGATGGGCAGCTCTGCCCACCTTCTCTGAGCCAGGAGCTGTACTGGCAGCACTCACACGTACCCTACTCCAACCCACAAGAGCCATCCCAAACTCAAGGAGAACTAGCTGGAGACAGCTCCAGACAGAAGGCACTTCATGCCAGCGAAAACAGCTTCCTTCAAGGAAAGAAATCTGTTGTGATCCAGTGGCCTGGCACCTACTGTGACTTAAAGCCCAGCCTTTGGACCGTATCAAACCATGCCATGCCTGAACTCCTTGCTGGAATGATAAGAGCCTGGTGCTTACGCTCCTGGTTGCTAAGATCTGACCTTCTCCAGGCAAAAGCCAAGGGAGCAAGCCCAGGAAACAAATTTGTTGCGCTGCCTGGAGTTTAATCCCATTCACACCAGGAACCCCAGCCCAAGCACAGGGCTCACATAGCAAACCACGCACAGGACGTGCTGGAGCACGGCCCCAGCACGCTGCCTTTGGTTTTTCTCTTCGAGCAACTGAGATAGCTGCTCTCTGCTTGCCTTATCCAGTTTCAAAAGCAGCACTTCAAAGCCATCCCATGTCAAACTCCAGAACAAACTAAAGCTGCCAGAGATGCCTTACAGGGAGGAAGTTAACACATGATGGGAAGCTTAATGTGGAATTGCAGACTACTGTAAACAGAAAAGCAACAGTTTCCTATTAAACAAAACCTTTTCCATTAAGTTTCAACTACAACAGTTGAACAACTGAATTACAACAGAATGGTAATTTTACTTTCATCAGAGCAGCTGAAGAAAGTGGTATCTTTGCAGGATCAGCAGTTTTCCTCGTTCGCAGCACACAGGCCTTTGGGAGCTGCAGGTTATTGTCCCTCAGAGCCAAGATAAGCAGAGAGGAAGATAAGCCCCCCTCACACCAGCCGGGCTGGCAGGTGCGTGCTCCGAGACACGGCCAGGGCAGGACAGCTCGGGCCAAGGCACCGACCCACGACAAAACCCAAACTTTGAGGAGCTCAGGCTGATCCCAAGGGCAGCACGGAGGAGGGTCAGGGATCCGCGGCAAACCTGCACGGAGCTCACCGCACTTCTCACCTTCTCCTCTGCCCCCTCGAGAGAAGGGCGAGGGATGGCTGGCACGACGGTCAAACTGCTCAAAACCCCAGCTTTCAGATGATGTTTTGGGATTTTTTTCCTATTTATTTTTGAGCTCGGTAAGATCATCACCTCCGGAGCCGCAGCTGCCGGGCGCATCCCCGGCCGCGCCGCGGCGGCGGCTCCCGCAGCTCGGGGGATGCGGCGGCCGCCCCTGTCCGCCCGCACCGANAACAAAACAAAAAACCAACAAAACTTTTCTCGGTGGCGTGTGGTGTCCAGCCAGAAACGCATCTGGGGTGCGGGCTTTTGGGTTGAAAACACGGGGATTTTGCTAATCGCAGAATCAGTTAAGTTGGGAAAGACCTCTGAGGTCGTCCAGCCTGTGAGGGAACAGAACGCTGAGAGCCGCGTCCAGGGAAAATGATTCCCAGGTCATTCCAATGCCCAATCACCCTTTCTGCGAAGAAATNCCCGCGTTCCCTCCGCCGCCGCCGGGACGCTGCCCCGCGCTGTCCCCACAGGCTGTCCCCACCGGCGCGTCACCTGTGGCTGGCCGCCGAGGGTCTCGCAGCCCCGCGGACGCCGTGTGGGGANTCCAATGCCCAATCACCCTTTCTGCGAAGAAATTCTCCCTAAACACTCCCTGATATATATGATCAGGGAAGGTGGCACTGACACGGCGGGAGTGGAGGGCCCACTGAGGGACACAGCGTGAGGAGCCCGGGATCCTGGCACATGGCTGTCCCCTCATCCCGCCTCTGTCCCCAGAGCAGCAACACCCAACCCAGACCATACACACTTTCTCAAGCCTGGCAGCAATGAGGAGAAATGCCGCACACCAACTAATCCCACTGCTGTTCTTCAAGGGATTCCTACAAGCAGATGCCCTCTTTGGTTTGACTCGTATTTTGGCTTTATTTTTCCCTCCACTCTATTTTACCTTCTTGACTCGTGGGCCGTACCCCTGGGTCGAGGGGTTCCCACTGCACCCAGCAGTGAAGTGTTTGCGGTGGGATTTGTGAAGATGCTGATTTTGTGACAAGCGACTCGTGGCAGGACTCAGTGGGCTCTGCTGTGACTCCACTCACAGTCAGGGTCCCCGTCAGGAATCCTGGGTTTAGCCAGAGAGCAAAATGGATTAAATCCACATCCTGACTCAACCCACTGCAGACTGCTGCTCTTTCCTGCTGTGACAACAAGCAGATAGAAATGCCTGTGCTTGCTTCCAGTGAGTCTCAAAGAATCCTTTGCTTTGGAAACAAATTAATTCCTTACCGTGGGTTTTATAACTCGAAATAACATATTAATAATGTATCTTGTGGTTTACTACCAAATTCTTAACCTCAAAAAAGCTTCCCCTGTTGTCACTGTGTTGAGAGAAGTATCAAAATGTAATTAAGAGGCACGATTCATTAAAACAGCTCTGTCACTTTATGAGCCTAGCAAAGACCATGATTTTTTTCATTTACTCATTCTGTGGGTATGTTTATTATAGCCATCCATAGCCTGCTGCTATTTGCTATGTGCATCCAAGTCTTACTTTTCCTGCAGAAATGTGCTTTGTCACCCTGGCTGGTCACAGGCAGCTGAGCAACTCTCTACAGATGATCAGGTTTATTCAGGGCTAATACCCTTTCACTTGCATCTAAAATATTTGTGCATTCTCTTTGCCATTTTTCAGTCAAAACCACTTGGAATTGAAATGTTATGTGGTTCAAATCTTGACTACTAAAGAATTGCTACATTCAATGAAACGATCCCGGTTAGAAAGCTACAAAGAGTTGTGTTTTCGGCTCATCACAGAGAAAACCCAGCAGAGATCTTCCATGAACAGGAAGCGCTGGGGCAGTGAAGGGCTCTCGGGGCAGGTGAACAGCAGCATGATAACCAATGAGAGGATGGCAGAGCCTGCTGCATTTTAGGATAACCAAAGACACGTAGATGTGGCACTT
>VYZR01077677.1:38524-52016 GCA_013400675.1 Oxylabes madagascariensis | reverse complement strand
TATGATTCTGGAGATTCTAAGAAATGAGGTAATCTTTCTCCTGTTAAATGTCACTAAAAGTTCAGTAAAGTAACTGAAAATTTTGTTGGTGTCAGTAGCACTTGACCAGTCCTGTAGTGTGCCAGCTATTTTTTATTTATTTGTCAGGCAAAGATTTTAAGCGCAGACACAATGAAGTAATTCAGGAGCGGCATGCATTGCTGGCTAATGATCTAATAGCTTGAAAATGCTTTATCTCCCTAGCTGCTAATTTTAAGTTTTATGGTGAAAGAGAAAGTAAGAAAAAAAAAACCAACCAGTTACTGTTTGTTCCTTTGCAGTTTTTATCTGTGTGTTTTACGTTGCTGCTTTTGATACGTTTTTGGGAAAGATTGCTTGCATGCTTTGGGAGAAAATTGCATTGTTTCAGGGGAAGAACGGGCCACAGTTTAGCCCATTTATTGAGTTCATTATGCACATTGCAAAACCCCTTTACTAGTAATTATTCCATAAACAGTGAGTTCAGCTCTGCTCAGTTTCCTCAACATCTGAATATAGAAAGGAACTAAAGAAAAAGTCCCAAAGCGGGTATGAAGAAGGCCAGCTTGGGAGATCAGGTATAAAGAGCCTCATTCATTTTGGTTTATCTGTAGTACAGGGATATGCCCTTACTCCATGAATCATCTCCTGACATCTGTTTGCAGCGCTGTTTTCTTAGCAACTGCAGCTCTGTTTTGGATCTGGGCTCTCAATGGCCGGGTTTGTGCCGAAAGATGCGAAGAGACAATCCAAGCTCTTCCTGTCGAAGCTGTGCCTTTCAGCCCATTTAGCCAATTTATTTTCCTCCCCAAGGCACAATAAATACCAGTTTTAAAAGTCTACCAGCTGAGATGCTTTTCCTGTGTCAGTGCAGAGATGCTTATCTGTTGCTTACCACAACTGAAGTGTTTCCCCAACATGATTTGGCAGCGTGGGAGAGGATGGCCATGGGCTGTGTCCTGTTGAAGGGATGAGCTGTGTGTGCACCACACTTGCTCCACCTTTCCTGCAGGTTTTTCTGAGCTGTTGTGGTACTTCTAGACGTGGGAGAGGACGTGGTCTTGAAGGAATGCTCCCAATGATGGCAAGGACCCACTCCTAGCAACGTGCCTGTTTGAACAAGTAGTTGGATTAGGCAGTGGGATTATACGCAATGTGGAGTGTGGAGCACTGCATGAGTAACGCTTTGGGAGGGATCCATAAGCTGTGATTAAAGGGAAGGTGACATTTCATACACCTCTCACCTAATCTTTCCTTGCTTGAGTTTCATCCCTGGACGGTTTGGGTGAGGGAGTCCTGTAACTGAGGCAGAGGTGGCCATGTAGACACTGGCAGAGCAGGTTGATCTGATTTTGCTATTTTTGCTCTCTAGAGGAGGGATCAAGACCTGACTTGGGTCAGAGGGAGTTTTTTACTTCAGCTGGTGTGGATGAATTGGTCAGGAATGTAAATGTATGGGAGTACAAGTGGTATAAATGGTATAAGTGGTATAAATGTATGGGAGTACAAATGGTATATCGGTGTTAAGGGACAGGCAATGTTCACCCCACTCTTTGTGCCAACACGCAGTTCCTGCAGGAGGAGCAGTTTATACCTGCAGTAGAATGTATAGCGTTCTACTGGATTATGAATCATAAAATATAGTGTATGTTATCCCATAGGACATGAATTTGACTGCCTTAACCTTTCCTGGACTGACTTGAATCCTGCAGAGCATGAAGAGTGCCAGTAGCAAGTAGTCACTGTGAAGGATGAATGTATTTTGGCTTGGGGTAATGCTGACAGGGGAGAGACCCCTCGTGTTTGGATCATCTTCTTTGCAAAAGGATTGCAAAGTGGAGATGGGAAGACTAAATACTGTTGCTGAATACTGGCCAGCATCCTGCCACCTTCGTGGATCCCACACAGCTCCTGGCGTTGGTGAGGGTACAAAGAAGGGAACCTCTGTAGATCACCAAAATGACTACTCACAGCAGGAGATGGGACGGTCTGCTTCTGTGGAGATGCAGAGGGACCAGGACAGGGACAGAAGAGGGAGTGGGGCTAAAACTTCTGTTTAGCCCAGCTTGTGTGCACAGCAGAAAATTGTGTGAGGGAAAGAGGTGGTGTAGAACAGGCTGTTATCTCTCCACAGAGCGGAAACGGGCCAGAGCTTTGACTCGAGGCATAACTTTGGTCTCGTAGGGGGAGGCATGTTTGCTTTCTAACCTTCCTGCAGGCTGCTGCTAACTCCCTGCACAATGCAGCTGCACAGATTGGCTCGAGAGGTTTTTAAGGAACTGCTGACCCTGGTACAAGCAATACTGTTTGTGACCAGGGATGAGGAAGAAGAGAAAAGAATGGCATTAGTTATCAGAGCGTTAAGACTTGGGCTGCAAGTTCTATCAAAGGAAATGACAATTAAGATGGAAAACAAAGCACTTGTAATTACTTTTGTGGAAGTGTAGGGAGGAGGCAGAAATGTGGGGTTTGCGGGAAAAAGTTCTGCTTTCTGAATCTTCTGGCCTGTTGGTTACCAGGAGAAAGACCAGGAGTACGTGAATGGCGGAGCAAAAGGGTTAAGCAGAGAAGGGAAGGAATACACTGGACACCCCTTGGTCTGTGACACGCAGCCTGTGTACATCCGTCCATGAAGTGGTTGTAGAGACACCTGAGAAATGGGTTCTGTTCAATTTCTGTTCAATTTCCATTAGAGACCTCTGTGTTGTGTGGGTTTGCCTAAATGATGCAGGGATGGTGATAGTGCAAACTTACTCAGGCAAAGGAATGAAAGCTGACTCACAAGAAGCATGTCCAGCTTCTTGGAGGCTCTTGAATCGTGAGCAATGTGCAGCTCCACTTGCAGGAATATTTGGTGAAATATTCAAGTCCAATAACTGAATTAAATTCTAGCGAAGCCAATTCCAGGGGTGAAAGTGGTTGTGTATCATCTAGTTACAAGGTGTTTCTGGGGGAGGGAAGCGCAGAGCACTTGGAGGGTGTTCTTCAGTGTAACCTGAGGGGGTGCTGCTTCATTTCCTTCCTTTCCCCCATCTTAAAA
This sequence comes from Oxylabes madagascariensis, assembly GCA_013400675.1. Taxonomy (NCBI): domain Eukaryota; kingdom Metazoa; phylum Chordata; class Aves; order Passeriformes; family Timaliidae; genus Oxylabes; species Oxylabes madagascariensis. The sequence goes on along the minus strand of VYZR01077677.1, from coordinate 48,958 downwards.
GGCCACAGCTCATCTTGCCGAACTATATAACATAACTATCTGCATGAGAGACAGTTCTCCAGACTCCTTTCATAGTCACTGGAGAGGAGCACACGCTTTTGCGCCATGATTCATCCACACTGAGTTGGATATCTAAAAATACATTGGACAAACTGCCCTAAAAGTGCCTGTTCCTTTCCATTGTTTCTGCTGAGCTCAAACAATGAGCACTTACCGAGGTATTGCTCCTGTGGCTGTTGAGTGTCAGGAGAGCTGAATCTCAGCCAATGTGTCTCATGTCCCAGCAGAGCGTCTGGGAGGGCTCTGCGTGTCCTCATTTCCACCAGGCTCAGTGTTGGTTGTGCAGTGTAAGGTATTTGGCTGTACCTGAGCAGACAGCAATGTCCAGTTTAAGTCCATCCTTCGCTCCAGTCAGTCCCTGCACTCAGACAAGCTGGACCTGACAATCTGCTGTAAATAAGAAGCCGAAGGGGATTTGCAGAGTGGCGTTTTCAAGGTCGCACATCAGGTTAGTGGCAGAGGTGGAAGCGGTGAGGACACTGTGGGCTCCCAGGGGTGCGCTCCTTCCCCTGCCTGAGCTCCTCGCAGCTGCCTTGCAATCTGCTGCACTCCCGGGGGCGAGGCTGGCGCTGGCTCTCAGTGGTGGACAGCACCGGGTAGGTACTCACTTCATTGGCTGGAAACCTTTTGCAAAATTACATAGGCTCATCCTCCTTTCTCTGTCTTTCGTCTTGCAAAAATCCACAGGTCAGGCACAATGCTGACGTATCGTGCACCCACCAGGCTGCTGAGTGTGGCTGTGTGTGTACTCTCAGTCACAAGCACCTAAACCTTGGGATAAATGTCCAGCAGTTCAGTCTTGTTGTGGCCCAGGACAGCAGGTGTGGCTGTTCCCTGGTGGTTGGGTGATGTGTGGTAACTCTTTGAACACACATCCACAGGCCTGCAATGGATATATCTAAATGCAAACCTCAGGGAGCCACACCCTAGTCACTTCGGAGGTGTTGCTGCCACCATTGTGTTATTTAGCAGTCTGGAAAAGAAATCACCAGCTCTTGTAGCAAAAGCCTATCTGTGCTGGTAAACCAGTTAGGCTAAGGATAAAATTCCTCCTGTGTGGAGAACTAGTTCACAGAAGAAAGACTTCCATTGCTAAATGAGCTAAATGTCGAGGGAGAGACTGATGAAGAAATTTGCGTGTGTAGCAGAGTTGTGAAGCAGAGGCAGGTACTGAGTGTTAAATGGATCCCGTGCACGTCCGATTCTAGACAAATAGCAGACTATTCTATCTTTCTTGATACATGAGAAATAATATGATAGCCATGAAATAGAAAGAATGTGTTGTCTGAGCCAGAATTTGATTCCTAAAGTTCTTCCTAGGGGGTCTGTGGGTGAACTCCAGGAGGTGAAACAGATTGCAATTTGACCCCGGAGAGAACAACTGGGGAGAGGAGGGAAAGAGCAAATTATTAAATAAGAGCTGGGAGAAAAGCCAATCTCCAAAAATAAACTTTGAAGATCAATTCCAGGTATTTCCTGGCATTGTCATCCTGCTTCTTCAACTGCTCAGACTGTAACAAGTGGTTTCACAGTTTGCAGACTGCTAGGTTTAGGGTTGTTGGGTGGGTTTTTTGTTTTGTTTTTTTTTAAAGAAAAAGAGTGTATGATAAACTCTTAGCAGTGTTGTTTCTTATGCAAAACTGGGTGGAATGCTGGTGATGAAATACCCCTGGGATGGAGAAAGCAGAGCTTGTTATTGTAAGAGGGAATCAAGAGCAGGACCAGCTTCTTTTTGGAGAAGTGAAAAGTCTGGATTTTCTTCCAATTACATGTCCAGGTTACTTCAGAAGTTCCTAAGGGGGTGGAAGTGGGTATCTGTGCAATTTAGGATGTGCAAACAGTGTTCCTGCAGAGCAGTTGTGCCTTCCTGGTGCTGTAGGTAGCCTTGGAATGGCTTTACAGATACTGTTGGTGAGTGAAGGCATCACCTTTGCAAAGCTCAGAGGTGACTTGTTTCTTCTTGCAAATTTCTGCGAGAAGCCAGTCCAGGAGTTCACTGTACTGAAAGCCAAGTGTGTGGATTGTGAGGAAATTGAAGCATATCCTGTTCCAAAGGCTTGTGTTGGTGATCACACGCCATCTCCCTGCTGTGGTTTCGTTCTGAATGGTGACTCTGAGAGGTGTGTCCCTAAAAACTGTACAGAGACACGCCTCGGTGGGCTGGAGTTGGCTTGGGCTGGGGTTGGCTCATGTCTTACCTCACCTGCTTGGCCCTGGCCATGCTGCCTGGCCTGGGACAGGATGGTGCAGCCGCTCTGCTTACGCAACACGGCCTCTGGTGCTTGACTGGACTTGTCTCTAAGTAACTTTTGTGTCAGTAATGCTGGTGCCTTTCAGCGAGGGAGATGCACGGGGCTCACGGGCATCTGTGCTGGTTTGTCTGCGTTGTAAGAAATCCTGATTCTCAAAGAAAGCGGCCTGGACATCCCGAGATTCCGACTTGGATGGGAAGACTGTTGTCACCCTGAGTGTGCAGAAGTGGAACACGTGATAGAAGTAAGGCATTCTTTAATCTGAGTTGTTTCTAATTTGGAGTACTTGTCTTTGCAATTTCACCTGTATTTTATTTTTTTTATTTTGTATAGCAAGAACAGTTTATTCTAGCAGTTTACTGTGCGACACCAAGTTCTTCCTCTTGGGTTTTCTGTGAGCCCTTTGGCTGTTTGGTCTTCTCTGGCATCAGCACTGGCAGGAGTTAACAGTGTTTGGCCATGTTTTCCCTGCACACAAAAAGTTACTCTACAAGCTTGAAACAATGCTATGAATCAGAGATTTAGGCTTGTGGTTTTTTTTCTTTCCCTAAAGCAGCTAATTCTTTAAAAGCAAAGATATTTTATTTGTCTCAAGTGGTAAAGGAAAGTGCTTTTCCTAGTGGAGAAGGTCCTGCACTGTCAGTGTGGGAGACGCCACTGTCGAGGGGCCCCTTTCATGTGTGCAGAACCAACACAGGCATGCAAACGTGCAGGCTGTGCTTGTAGAAAGGCTGCTCTGCCCACAGACCTTGAAGTACGTGGGACAGAATGCATAAAACAAACAAACAAGGCCCTGAACTAGCACTTTGACGGGAATTTTCAGCTGGAAGAATTATAGGGACATGATAAAAACTCATTCTTTGGAGAGGCAACCCCCCCAAGTCAGAGGAGAATTGCACTGGGGAAGCATAGTAGCTTGCATCGCTGTAGCCTTGACTGGACATGCTTGAGAGAAGCTGATGAATTCACAGCTGCCAGGCTAGGACCTATCATTTAAATTGTAATTTGCCCTTCAAATTTGGCAGGCTTCATTTGCCATTTGCCTGACAAATCTCTCTTTTGTGTTTTCCTTCTGCCTGCGTAAAACAGTGAGCACTGCCGGAGAGAGCTACTTGCAGTAGATTCCTTTTCTCTGCTATATTTAGTGGTCACTAAACAAGTTTGTGATCCTTGCAGGAATATTGCCAAAGCAGATGAGTTTAGCTTGAGACATGCCCTTTCTCTTTTGGCTCCCAAATCCACGGTGCAGTTTACTTGCACCGTCAATGGCTCTGTCTGCGAGGTCTGTTGTGCAAACAGTGCTCTGCTGCTTCCAGGGATTCTGCTCAGTCAGAACAAGTCCCTGCTTTAGTGGAAACTCCTGCGTTCAGATTGCTGCTATCCCTAGTGGCTTTCTCTTTTCCTAACTTCCTGAGAGAGCAGATTACTGCTCCTCAGGAAGGTCTTTCTGAACAGTGTTATGATTTAATTTAGAAACTCCAGGCCTTTTATTGCTTAGGAGCACTTTGCTCACCAGAATAATGTGTTTGTTAACCATCTGACTGTTTCCTTTATTTGGGGAAAAAGGGAATTGGGAAGGCAGTGGGAAGGAAACATTTGTAATCCTTCAAAGGCAGAATATTACTAGGAGCCTGTTCCTCATGAATATCATGCCATTAATGCCAAGCAGGTGCAGTTGTTATAAATTGCTATTTTAAATACCTTTACTGTGTAAAGTGGTTCCTGTGTGCCTTGTGAGTCTGGATGAAAACACTGACTTTCAGTTGCAATCCAAGGGAGGGAAACACTCGTAAATAAGAAGAACAACTTGTTGCAATCCTTTTTGCTTGGTTAGCGTAGGCAGCATTGCCCAGTTTGTTCCGATCAGGCACCGGAGCTAAAGCTCTCTCTGACTGCAGGCCGTTCCTGTCCCTTCCCTACTGTACAGTGTGACTCGGGGCCAGGAAGCCCGAGGAGGGGCTGTGCCGAGCGGAGCTGTGTGTGGAGCTGGGAGCTGCACAGCCAAAGGTCAGAGGTCTGTGTGCGGCGCCGGCACTGCCCGGCCACGCTGCGCCCTTTCCCCTTCCCAGAGGAGGCCAGGCAAGCATGGCTATGGCGTGCCGTGCCTGGCTACAGCCTGAGCTGAGCCCAGCTAGCCGGGGCAAGCGGCCAGGTAGGGCTGTGTGCCGTGGGAAAAGGGAGCAAGGCTTGTGGGAGTGAAATGACAGCGATTGTCGTCTTGCTGCCTGCGTTCCTGGCTAACCCGGCGCGTAGGAGGAGGTCGTGTTTGTGCGCTGGATGCAATTCCCAGGTACAGCGTGGATCTGGAGCCAGCTCGTGTTTCTCGTGTTGTTTTTGTGATAACCCTTCCCCGCAGCCCCGTTATCTGCGGGAAGCGGCCTTGGGGCTCCTCTGGCTGCCGAGGGAGTGCGAGACCGACCCTTGCTCTGGAAAAGCTTTTCCATTCTGGCCTCACAGCAACACTGTTCCAATGACATGGCTTTTTGGGCATAATTGGAGGCTTCTGGGCACTGCACAGGTAGTTTTGGGCTGAGGGTGTGCTCATGGGGTTTGTGTTTTGGAGATTGAATTGTCACCCAAGCCCTCGACCTTGATGGAGGCATGAAGTCACCATGGTGTTTTTGGCTTCCTGCATAGCAGTGGACTCTGGGGTGATCCAAGTGTATGGCATCAGCCTCCTGAGCCTCCAGGCATTCAACACTCCTCTTTTTTTACCTTAACAGCTGTGATTTTAAGTCCTGAGCAGTTCTTGTGTTTATTAACAATTCAGAAAATCTTGGGAACCAACCAGTTGAAAACTGATTTGTTTCTGCAATTTTAGTCAGTGTGCTTTGGCACTGCCTTCCCACTTGGGAACAGATAAATGTGAGATAGGCTCTTATTCTGAGGGCAAATAATTGCATCGTGCACCTCTATGGGTCAACCTTTGTGACTGTGTGAACAAGGCTTAGCTCTGTTAATAAAAGCATTTCTCTGTGTGTGCGTTAGCATCAGCATGGAGTTAGTGCAGTTTTCAAACTGTGTAATTGTATCAGGATGACTGATATATTATCACCCCCCCAAAAAGAGAAAAGGTCAAAAAAGACACTTAGTTAACTGTTTTAAAATTGATTAACAGAACGAGAAGGTCCATTGTGCTTCTGTAACAGGAAGTGTTACTGATGTGTAAATCAAAGACAAACCAGCAACATTTGCTGGCCTTAAAAATGGTGTGGCTTTTGTATACTCATATGCTTCTCCTGGCTGGTTTTCAAAAACTATGAATAGATCGCTGGGAAGTCCCTGGATAACAAAAATGTACTGCTGCTGCTTGTCATAAATAAACTTATAAGAGCTGCCTTGGTCTTGCAGCTCTTCTTCTTTGGAGGAGTCCTTACTTGTCCACTTGGTTCCAGAGCATCAGGTTACATGAGACAAGATAATTTCTGTGGCAGTGGGGGACAGCTTCATGTCCAGCTCTGAATCTTCTGAAGATCTTATGTTCTCCAGGCTTGGTGTCTTGCAGATCTATCTAATGCTGTTTTGGCTTGGTTCTACCTGAGCAGAGTTGTTCAGTCTTTGCCAAGTTTTTCTCTTTTCAATTCCTTCATCTCCAGCTACTGATAACATAGGAGTATCCAAGGCCAGGCTTATTTCCACTTCATCCCAGGCAGTGCAGAGTCTCTCTGATGCCACATGCACTAATACCACTTATTAAAAGACTGGCTGATACCCATTTGACTGCTGTTGGGTGTTATGTAGGATCAGGAGGCTATAGCCTCTTTTCTGTATCACCTTCAAAGGGGTGGAAACCCAATGGAAGCACTTTTCTTCCTCCAGGGAAGCACAGAGAATATCTCATTATTGCATATACTGGATGATGACAATTTTTTTTCCTGATATAGAGAGGGTGTCAGTTCCTCAAGAGGGGAAGTCAAGGTAGACCTGTCAATGATGCTGTCCTGATTTTTGCCTCGTGAGGATCTGGCTTTGAAGGGAGGGAGATCAGTATATTTTCTGTGTGATCACATTCCAGCTGGGAGTGTGATACAATCTGAGATGGCCCAGAGGAGCAATGTTGGCAAGCGCTTTAAAGGTGGAAGGGATGAAATTCAGTTTGGAGTAGGATCTTGAAGAAGAAGAAGAAGAAAAAAGTGTTTAAATGCAAAGATGATAGAAAATGCATCCTTTAAACAGACCTTTTTTCCCCACCACTGAGTGAAAACATGGTGAAACCATTGTTAGTGAAGTCTTGAGGAGAAAGCAGGACCATCAAACTGAAGTGCTGTGTGAACTTCTCAGGCTTGACAGAGGTGTGAGTTCATCAGAAGTGATGGGAAAAGGAAATATTATAAAAGAGTGAAAACAAAACCAACTTGATGTGGGGTTTCCTGTGATGATAATTACTGAGGTCCTGGGGTCATGATTTGAATGCTAACAATTTGCCTTTAGGGAGGCACTGTCAAACTTCCAGAAAGATAGCTTACCAAAAAAAGGTGGCTCAGAAGCACTTTGCAAGGCTCAAGACTCACACCTCTGAATGTTGCTTCTTCTTTCTGAATCTAAAATAAACAGAGATCTTTGTTAATAACCAAAAAGGAAAGGGTCTCCAGTTGGCCAGCATTGTGGAGCTCTACTTCCTTTGGATTGGTTCACCAAAGATAAAAATCTGCTGTTTCTGTTCATGATGTTGGCTTGGCCGAGTGCATGAGTAATAATAATCTGTTGCTAGGAACAGACTTCAGTTTACATGGAGAGGCCTCTATGGAGGGCAGGTCTTTGAGTCCCTGAGTGGGTCATAAATAATCAGTGGCACTTCAAAGGAGGAAAAGTAAAAACAAGCGGTTGGAGATGCCATGAAAAGATGTCTGTAATTCCTACTGCAACACCAGTGGAAAGCATGTAGCCAACATAATTGGGAAAGTATGGGGCATGGATCTCCAAAGGCAAAACCAATGAAGCAGGGATTTACTAACAGTGGGTTGTAATATTCAGCTACCTCTAGCTGGGCTTGTTTGCAAGGTATCTGCCTCTTTTAGCTTTAAGGAATGCAAAACTGAGCTAATTTCATGGCATATGATTTTTCAAGATTGGCTCCTGGGGAGGGCTGTGAGGGTGCATCTGTGCAGGGACGTGCACAAGTTAGCTGTGAACTCTGGGACGGAAAATGCTCTTACCTGGGACAGTGTGGAAATCACACCATTAGCTTACCTTGCCTCCTGAATAGCTGCTTTGTAGAGCTAGCTTTAAATTAATTGATGGAATACCCATTTGCTGTTTTAGCTGTAGTTACATGCATTGTTTTTGGAAGATGGCAGTGGTTTAACCGTAAGAAGCATGCAGTGTAACTGCTGGGTTTTCCATGCGATGGAATCTTACCATCTGCAGTACTTGGAACAGCTGAAAGCCAAGGTTTGCAAACCACCCTGATCTGAACTAATGTTAAGGCTGTGAAATCCTTTCTAATGAATCCTCTAAATCCATCTGAAACTTTTTTCACCCTTTCTTCTGAGACAAGAATGTCCTTATAAAGACCCTGCTTAAGAAGAGCATCTCTTAGGTCTCATTAGGACTTAAGCCTCACTGGAGGCAAGGTATTTAAATCAGTGTTGTCTATTCTTATGATAATGGAATGTAAAGCCTGGGTATGATTATTTTCAGGTTAGTTCCTTGAGATTTGCAGTCTGCTACTTGCTCTTAGGTTTCTCTCTTATCAGTGTGCCTATGTGTGTATGTTAATGCCCAGGATTTTCTGCACTCTGCTGGCTAATGTCAGCTGAATTCGGTAGAGGAAGGGAAATTACAGTAGAATTGATGTGATACAACTGTGCTGATACAATTTGCACCAATATTTTTAGGTGCCTATTGTGGAAATAGCTGGAGAGGTATGGGAGGAAGGGTTTGAGTCTTAGGAGTGCGCTCATCACAGGGAAAGCTTCTGTTGATGGTTTAACCATTTGAGCTGCAGACTGAGCCCAGGTGGCCAGGAATTTGCCCCTTTGGAGAACACCATGGAAAGCTTTCTTCTCCAGGAGGACATTGCTAATGGCACCTTTCTTGTGTGACTTATCCTGTGTTGAAGAAGAGATGAACTTGCAGAACGGCTCTGGTGCAATTCACATAAATTAATCCACAGGGAATGAATCCACTGGAAGTAATATCCCAGTGTGCCTGGAGCTGCCTCTTTGACTCTGTGTGCTTCACAGGCTATCCCAAGGTGTAAGCAGCTAATGCTTTCCTACATTAATGCTAGACTCTGCAGAGAAGGGGAAAGACAAGGTCATTCCCTTCACCTTTGTTTTTCTCCCTGCTGATAAAGTGTGGTTTGAAAGCATTTGATTTATTTTTCAACACTGTGGGTATGTATTTCCTAGTTATCCAGCATTTCTTGAAGGGAAAGGGATTGGTTTAGCTCTGCAGCGCATTGAGTTGTTATGAAACAAAATAACTGACTTAAATATGAAGTAGAAAAGATGATCCTTCCTACTGCCAATGAAAACCATTGCTGGTTGGTGGTTTTAGAGTCTTTAGAGGCTGTAATGGTATAGTTACAGTTGATAATGCTGTATTTGAATGAAATTTGGGGCAGGGAGGAGGACAAAGGGGGCACATTGTGCCTGTATAATCCCTTCTCAGACAATCTGTACCTTGTACCTTTTAAAGAAGACTAATCTTTGCAGGTGTGTCCTCCAAGGCTGTGTTTGTGTCTCCCCTTCAAAGCAGCTGTGGAGTCTTCTGTTGGGGCAGGGCAAAATACATCTATTGTGTTGGATGGTGAATTGAGGATTTGAGGGACATAAAAGCTTTAGCATAAATTTAACTGGTATTAGCTGTGTGTCTTCATAACCTGCACTGTGCATTCATTGAGTGGGTGTCTGTGTTTAAAGAAAAAAGCTTAAATTTTCCCATCCTTTTGGAAAAGAGTCCGTAAGTTGACTTTAAAAGAATATAAGAGCATATGCTTTTCTTTACTTATATGTGTTCTATGATCATGTGCTGTAATTTAAGTTAATTAATAAATTAAGTAACAATTAAAGTTTATTCCTGCTTTAGACCTTAATATACTTTCTGCTTTGAAATCCTGGAAGTTTTATTAGCTTTAACTACTTTACTGGTTGGAGATCTGAACTGAGATTGGGGTCCCATCACATCAAGTGCAGTGCAAGCACATAAAAGGACACAATGTGCTGTGTTGTTGCTGTAGCTGGCAAAGGTTGGGGACAGAGGAGAACCAGCCACAGAAAGGTTGAAAATATATTTTGTGTTGTTTATGAAATGTCCATACAGTTGTTCATAGCTCTTGCATACTTTCCTGTTATTATAATGGAATTTTAATGCCAAATCCTGCTCCCTTTCTCTGGACTGTGGTCCCAGTGACTCCAGCATCATGCAAGTTGGTTGAACATAAATTGGCTCTGCCCATGTCATCATCTCAAATGTGGATGCTTTGAAGTTGAACAGATATGGAAGTTTCCACTGTTTGGGAGTTTGCTTATATACTTCTCACTTGGGCCATTTGTCATCATCTTCAAGGTGGTGATCAAAAAACCAAATTCAAGACTTAGTCATACCCAAAAAATATTAAGACCACCTGAAATTTTGTGTTTTCAGACTTTGGGTTTGTATTGTTTAATCTTGAGAGAAGAAAGAAGGGAGTTTCCCAGGACAGATTGCCTTGCCTTGAGCATAGGCAGCATAGCTGTGAGCATTGGATTCATGATCAGCCATTGCCCATCCTCAGTTCCTGTAAAAGCCCAGTATTTATTATAGAATTCCAGGTTGGAAGGGACCTCAAGGACCATCTTGTCCAATATTTTGTGCTAAAAGCATGGTCCAGACAAGATGGCACAGCATCCTGCCCTGTCAAATCATAACAGTGCCAATGTCGTGGAATCCACCACTTCCCTGAGTGAAAAAATGAAAAAATTTCCATGAAAAAAAGTTCCATGAAAAAATTTCCTCTTGTGTTTAATCAAAATCTCCCTAGCAGTAACTTGTACCTACTACCCTTTGTGTTTGCCATGTGACTCCTTGTGAAAAGTGAGTTTCCATCCTCTCTGGAGGCATCCTTCAAATACTGGAATGTGGTAATAAGGTCTCCCCTCAGCCTTCTTTTCTCAAGGCTCACCAAACCCAGTTTTCT
>VYZR01077676.1:14867-28959 GCA_013400675.1 Oxylabes madagascariensis | reverse complement strand
ATGTTGCTTTAGTGTCAAGCAACTGCAGCCTCAGACCTCTTCCTTAAAGCTAAGACTGTATTTTGAGAAAAGGAAGAAGAGGAGGGGGAAAACAGTAATATACACTCACAGAACATGTTCACAAGGAGAGTCAAACTTTGAGTCTCTCATGTCCAAAACATACAAGGACACTGGAACCTATCAGATTTTTCTATGCTGCCACCACTGCAGTAAGGTCAGCTCTTTCACAAAGCTAAAGGATGCCAGGAGGTTACTTGGGCGAAAAGATGGGACCTCCACCTTCTGACAAATTTGATTAAAATTGGCTGACAGAGTCAAACATTACCAGCATGTGGTAATTGTCTACATATGCCGGACAACCTCACGAAAAGCATGATCATAGAAGCTTAATTTTTCAAGTGCAGTTTCCCAAGGAAATAGGTGAGGGAAAGCCATTTCCCAAGTTTCCCAAGGAAATAGGTGAGGGAAAGGCATTTTTCCCTGGCACCCCATGCAAAAACAGAGTTTAATCTGGCACCCTTCACAATTACTCAATTAGCTTCCAATTCAAGAACAGAAAAGAACAAATTAATTGACCATCAAAGTCTTAGAATACGCCTGGTACTGTGCCATCAAATGGAAATGAGGGGAATTAGGCTACAAACAGCCTTGCTGCAGGCGTCCAAAGCTGCCCTCTGCCAACACTTCCCCCATGGGACACCTTTGGTTCTCATCAAAAGAGCCAACACAGTAATTGCGAGGCAGAGAGTAGATTTGAATGCACGTACCAGAAACATTTCCAGCAGTCAAAATACACACACAAAACCAGTGAGCTAACAGTCACACACACAGATCAGAATACCAAGGGTCTGGCCTACACAAACACTAACCAAAGCACAAGTCAGCACTGAGACATGTCAAACACAAGAGGATGGACAAAAGCCACAAGAACACTGCATCTTGAAATTCATCTTTCCACAGGAGGTTAATCAGAATGAGTAAGCAAGTGAACGTGTTCACTTCTGTGAGCACAATATTCCCCAATGGTTTAATCATTACAGCAAGAACCCAAGTCTTTAAATATACATCTGCCTAAGAAGCTGAACTTCAGAGAGCAAAATTAACTTGGAGGTTAGCTCCCCTTCCAGAAGAATTGTATTAGACAATTACCTACAGAAGTCAAAATCAGGCCAACATTTAAGGGCCACAAAGGGAATAATATGATGATTGCAAAGGAAAAAAGCAGACAATGGCTAGGTGCTCATATTTGTTGGAGTCATACACATGGTGGCATTCGTAATGATACTAATTTTGAGTTCTGTTTTATAAGGCATATCCCTAAAAGGAACTTATTTTCTAATTATGAGCTCCAGTGATCATACACATTAACCAATGTAAACAAACGGCAGCAGATATGAATGTTGTGACAGTCCCATTATCTCTCAAGCAATGCATGAGGATAAGCTGTTAGCCATCCTCATAGGCAAAATTCACTCGAAATGTCACTTCTAGCAAAATTCCTACAGCTGTCACTTTACTCTCCCTCTATCCATACCAGAAGGCAGCAATTAGACAAAATTGAATTTAAGACAAAAATTCTTATTTACCAAGAATATTTATAGTTTAGAAATTGTGTCCTTAAAATGGTCTTGCTATCTTTTTAAATCAAAAACCCAAAGCAAACAAATTGGGAAATTACTGGAATTTTTTCCTTCATGATGCTGAACTTCTCAGGGATTCCCTGCTCACTGCCCTCCTTTAAAATGCAGGGGAAGCAAAGACTTGATCTTCTAGCTTACACGTTTGTCAGCACACGAGGTATTGCTGGTTTCCCACAGAGCACTTAATGCTTCTAACAGTCCTTCATTACCTCCCCAGGAGCCTTCACTGGCAAACACAGCAGCACTGCAGTGCTCAGATGAAAGCTCTGAGAAATATCTTCTAGATGTCACCTCTGGGTCCAGCTAAGTCCACAAGCAAAAGCAGAAGCTTGATGCTCAAGAGCAGCAATACACAACTCCTCAGACAGGGTGCCATTTCCTATTTTGTCTAGATGCATTAAGCAAGAACAAGAGACACAGCATAGTTTCCACAGACTCACAGCTTTAGCCTCGCAGCAGGTGAATTGCAAAGCCAAATGGTATTACTGAGAGCAAGAGAACACCACCTGATTTAGAAGCAGCAGGAAAGGAACAGATGTGCAGCCTATGGTGAAGCTACAACACCCCCTTCTAAGACAAGATCCCTTGCAAGGAACTAAGCTGGGGCTGTTCAGCACGGAGAAGGGAAGGCCGTGGGGAAACCTCACATCAACCTTCCAGTATCTGAAGGGGCCTACAAGGAAGACAGAGGACTCTCTGTCAGGAGCTGTAGTGACAGGACACAGAGTAAGGGGTATAAATTGAAAGGGGAAATTTAGCTTAGATGTCAGTAAGAAATTCTTTACTGTAGAAATGGCAAGGCACTGCAACAGGTTGTCCAGAGAAGCCATGAATGCCCCAACCCTGGCAGTGTTCAAAGCCAAGTTGGATGGAGCTCTGAACAACCTGGTCTAGTGGGAAGTGTCCCTGCACATGGCAGCAGCAGGTTGGGAGTAGATGGGTTTTCNCATACTTTTATTGCACTGCTATAAGCATTTGTCTAGATTGGGAGATATTCCAAGGGGCCTTGCAGTTCTCAAAAATGTTAGAAAACCACTCCTACTGAAATTACTTATATTCACACATACTTAACTCATTCAGATCATGCATGGGCTGCACAAAGTCTTTCATTCAAACTTGAGATCTTTGTTAGTACATGCACATTCTGAGAGCTTTTCAATGGCAAGGCACTGCAACAGGTTGTCCAGAGAAGCCATGAATGCCCCAACCCTGGCAGTGTTCAAAGCCAAGTTGGATGGAGCTCTGAACAACCTGGTCTAGTGGGAAGTGTCCCTGCACATGGCAGCAGCAGGTTGGGAGTAGATGATCTTTAAGGTCCATTCCAACCCTGACATTCTATGACCCAGAAAACCAGGTTATGGTAAACCATAAAATAATGGGTTTGTGCCTCCTGCATTACTTATATACACAAGTGATTCCAGACAGACATCAAGCCTACAAACAGAACAAAACTCCAGAAGTCCCAGAGAAGACAAACCATACTGTTCTATAAGTGGCATAATCCACAGATATTCCTTAATGTGGCTTTTAGCTTAATCACGAAATGCACAATCCCATCAACACAGGGCTGAAACAAAAAATAAAAGTGCTACAAGACTGCTCAGAGAAATCACTTTGACTTTTCCCAGGACAGACACAAGGACAGTATCTGGAAGACATTCAAGTCATCCCCATGCAGTGTTAGCGAGAGACCTGCACTGAGGACCGAGCAGCTCATTTGAATTAGGGAAGCAGCACTGCTCAGTTACCCCTCAATATCCTACAAAGTCTTCCAGTGATTACACAGAATAGATGTTCAAGGACAATAACATGTGATGAAAGAACATTCAGAGACAAAACTAACTCTTTTTGCATTCTATGCATTGTTCCATTTTCTTGTCAGGGGTAAAAGGATGCAAGCTGGCCCTCACCTTACTCTGAATTCCTGAATAGAGACACAAATAGCAGTAATACATATATACACTGAAAAACCTGATGCTGATTCATACTGAAGCTAGGACAGACAATGACACATTCTATATAAAACACTTTAAAAGTTTTGAATGAGACATCCCATTTATATTTCTTCTAATAAAAATAGATCTGCTTTATTCGTAATTGCTGCTATTCCTAAATTCCTGGAGTTCGTAAGAAATGCAAATTCACAGAAAAAATGCATTATTCACTTTCAGAGTGTGAATGACGATATTTGCATGGAATCACAATCAAAGAATGGATAACAGTTGGAAGGTACCACAATGAGTTATTCAGTCCAGTGTCCCTGCTCAAGCAGCTCTGCCCTAGAGCACATAGTACAGGATTGTATCCAGACAGTTCTTGAGTATCTCTAGCGAGGGAGACTACAACCTTTCTGGGCAACCTGTTTCAATGCAGTCACTCATACAGTAAAGTTCTTCTTCATGTTCAGTTGAAAATTCCTGTGCATCAGTTTCTGCCTGTTGGTTGGCACCACTGAGAAGGGCCTGGTTCCATCCTTGAGACCCTCCCTACAGGTACTTACTAAAACACTGATGAAGTCTCCTCTCACTCATCTGTTCTTAAGGATGAACAGCCCCAGCTTCCTCAGCCTTTCCTAAGAGAAATGGTGCACTCTCCCAGTCATCTTTGTTGCCTTCCTCTGGATCCATTCCAGGAGTTCCATGTCTCCCTTGTACTGAGGAGCCCAAAATTGGACAGAGCACAGCAGATGTGCCTCACCAGGGACAGGATCATGGGTAGAGTAGAGGGGCAGGATCACCTCCCTCAAACTGCTGGCAATGCTGTTCTTAATGCGCCCCAGGGTACCACTGGCCTTCTTGGTCACTGCTGGTCATGGACTGCTGTGCACCAGGACCCCCAGGTCCTTGTCCACTGAGCTGCTTCCCAGCATATCAGCCCCCAGGCTGTGCTGGTGCAGGGGGTTATTCTTCCCCACGTGCAGGACCCTGCATTTGCCTTTGTTGATTTCAGAAGGTCCCTGTCAGTGTCCTTCTGAAGGGCTGCACCATCCCAGCTTTGTGTCTGCAGGGAACTCGCTGAGGAGGCTCTTCTACCCCTTCATCAAGTCATTGGTGAATCAAGTTAAACAATACTGGACCAAGTATTGACCCTTGGGGGACACCACCAGTGACAGGCCTCCAACTAGATCCTGTGCCACTGATTACAACCCTCTGGGATTTGCCATTCAGCCAGCTCTCAACCCACCTCCCTGTCCACTCATCCAGCCCACACTTACTGAGTTTGTCTCTGACAACATCCTCCTAAACAGCCTTGAAAGCCTTGCTGAAGTCAAGGCAGACAGGATCCACAGCTCTCATCCATCCAGGGAGTTGTTTCATTGTAAAAGGCCATCAGGTTGGATAAGCATGATTTAGCCTAAATGAATCCATGCTGTCTGCTCCTGATCACGTTCTTGCCATCCGTGTGGTCAGCGATGGCCTCCATAATGAGGTGCTCCATCACCTTTACAGGGATTGAGGTAAGGCTGACGGAAAGGCCTTGCCCTTTCTGAAGACTGGGTATGACATTGGTTTCTTGCAGTCCTCAGACACCCTTCCTGATCTCCACGACCTTTCAAAGATGATCATGAGCAGCCTGGCTATGGAACCATCCAGCTCTCTCAGCACTCGGATGCATCCCACCAGGGCCCATGGACTTGTGAATGTCAAGTTTGCCTAGCTGTTCTCTAACCCAATGCTCCTCGACCAAAGGAAAGTTTTCCTTCCAGCGTTCCCTTAACTCTGGTCGCTGGAGCAGAGATCCCTGAGGGCTGATCTCGTCACTGAAGACTGATGCAAAGAAGGTGATCAGTATCTCTGCCTTCTGTGTCCTTTGCAACCAGAGTCCCTCCTCCATTTAGTAACAGGCCCATGTTACCCCTTTAGTTTTTCTCATTACTGATGTATTTGATGTATTCTTGTCACACTGATGTATTCTTGTTGTCCTTGACATCCTTGGCCAGATTTAATTCCAGATGGACCTTGGCCTTCCTTGTCTCATTTCTACTTACTCTGACAACCTCTCTATATTAATTCCAAGTGGCCTGACCCTGCTTCCATCTCCTGTATATTTCCTGCTTGCACTTGAGTAATGACTATACTTTTTTTTCATACACACAGGTTTCTCGCACCCTTTGCTTGATTTTTTGCTTATCAGAATGCATTCCTCAAGGAAACAATCCTTGAATATCAACAAATCCCTCAATCTATCAATATCTCTCTTGGGTTGTGAGAAGCAGGGTCTCCCTTTAAAGCATAGATTTAGAAACATCTATTAATTACTTAAAAATACCTTTTCTAGAGAGTATTTCCATTACCTTCAATTACCAGGCATTAGACTAATTTGGAAGTGCGTTCAACTACTGCCAATCACATGAAAAATTAACCACATCTACTCATTACACAACAGCATTGACTGACATCATGCATCAAGTGAAATATTTTGACACTCCCAACATATAAAACTTTCTTTTACTCTGTGAGCACACAAGTGTAGCCTAGCAACAGCCAGAGTCAGCACGCTCTTTCACACGCATCTGACCCCAACAAAGCACATCTTTTGTCCCGAGCCCTAACAGGTTTTTCTGGCAGAAAGTAGTAAAAGAACAGCGCTCCCAAGAAAACGATGAACTAGACACAAATATTAGCACATTAACGGGTTTTGCAAATTTGGTTTTCAGTGTAATCTTCTCTGGTTGTGTATACAATCAAAACCCTGTTTAGCTCCAGAAATGTCTAGTGGCACTTCATTTCAAGTCCAGGAATGTGACCCTGCTTTTGGTTTTACTTCCTCCACTTGGGATCCTGAGCTTCATCTCATGGCCACTGTGACCAAGGCTATACCCAGCTTTTACATCCTCAGCCTTCCTTGTTTTTAGGTATGTATGGAAGCAGAACGCACTTTTGCTCCACACAAAGCTTGTTCACAGCGCTTGCATTGTCCTCCCAGCCCACATGAGCACCACCAACCTTACACAAGTTATTCCCACTAACCAGAAATAGAAGCAAGCTGTCTAGGAACAAACCTATAAAGCAAAGAAGCTGCTCCCAAGGACCTCATGATCCACATCATTCACAGTTTGGGATGCGGCACTTGGACTAGACTAGTGCCATATGTGCTCCTGGAACAGAGCTTCCAGTTTAGTTTTATCCAAAAATGAATCAAATACACACTCTGAAGCTACTCCATTATTCAACTGCAGTAAGGTGGGATAACGAGAAGAATTCGCTTCAAAGGACATACTCATAATGCAACTTTACTGTCCAGCATCAGTGCACACGCAGCAGCCTATAGTCAAGTTCACACTGCATTTGTAACAAAGGGCCAGTACTACGTACTTGGAAGGTGCAAGATGCTCTGCAGAAAGCAATGCGAGCCAACCTGAACCCAAAGAAATCTTGTCTTAATTTCCACAATATGGGTATCTGCTCAAAGCCCCCAACACACAAAAGGTCTGGTATCACTTCCAAAATGCTCATTTAAAAGTGACTGAAAGAAGTTACACCAAGTAATACATTTTAACTGTTTCACACAAGTGGCATCTGAATTATTTCTATTTTTATGACACAGAAGTATTTGATTTTGCAACACATAAAGGGGATGCAATCAGGTTGGAAATAAGCAGGCACACTAAGTGGAAGTCAGGCTGAATAAAGTTAAATCTTTGACCAACAGTCCACTGTTTTATTTGCAGATAATAGGCAATATTTTGGCTAATTTACTAATTTATTTTATGATAATATAGAATGTCCTATCCTCCTACCAGATACATTGCTTGAGTTCTTTAAAGGAAATTCTGCCAAAAAAGGCTTTAAGGCAAATGCTAGTGCATTCTGTGTGCACTCTGACTGACAAAAAATGAACATTAATATACACTTTCCTACCCAAAGCTTAAGGTTAGTAGTATATAGTATATATACATGTGGGGTTTGTGCTCACACGTATAGCATTGGGTGTTACTAACTGAAAATCAGGTTCTTATTTCCACGTTTAAAGGTCATGTGTTCAAGAGCCCTCACTGTTTACAGGACAGACTTCGTACAACAGATAGATCCAGCATACAGAGAGCTTCTTAAATTGCACACTTGAATAAGAACATCTGTCTTTTAAAGTCTGAAAGTCTCAGTGTGGCGGGTTGATACCAGGTGCCCACCAAGTTGCCCGATCACTTCCCTCCTCAACAGGACTCAGGGAAAAGAAAATAAGATTTTTTTAAATTATGGGTAATGAAGGCAGCTTAATAAAGCAAAAACAACAGCTGTGCGTGGAAGCAAAGGAAAATAAAAGACTTATTCCCTTGTTCACATCAGCAGGAAATATTCAGCCACTTTCCATGAAGCATGGCTTCAGAATGTGCAGAGGTTTCTCCAGAGGACAACTGTTATAGTAACAAATGCCACCCTGCTTCTCCTTTCTCTTAGCTTTTATTGCTGAGCAGACATCACATGGTCTGGAACATCCCTTTGTCCACTTTGGGACAGTTGGTTCTGGCTGGTCCATCTTGGAGCCAGCCGGCACTGGCCCTGATGGACATGAGGGAACCTTCTGGCAGCATCTCACAGAAGTCACCCCTGTAGCCTCCCACCGGTAGCCAAAACTTGCCACACAAACGCAGTACATTCAAAAAAGAAAGTGGTTGGTTTTATACACATATTTTCAGATGAGGAAAATGAGAATGACTAAAAAGCCTCACCTAATAAATATGATCTGTTTACCCAGAAGTCAAACATCTCCTATTTCTGTACACAAACATACCTTTGAGAGGCAATGGGAAATCCCAACTGCAGGTGCAATGAAGGAGCTTCTATTCTTACTGACTTGTGCCAGCTGTTCCAAATACCCTGACCCAGTGCCTTGAGAAACAGTCAGTAAACCTACATAGATTAAGAAATGAGTTGGTACTCTACAAAAGAAATGGCTGCAGGCCAAAAGGGCAAGAAAAATCCTCGGTCTTCCTCATTCTACTCTTTTCTGCTTTTCCCTGGCATAAAAAAAATAGAAGTCAGCTGCATTAATGGCTGCTCTGTATGGGAGTTCAATACTGAAACACAATTTTAAAAAACAGCCAAATCGCAGCCTGGGGCAATTTTGGAAACCTAAGTAAGCTATTTGTAAGCCTACTTCCTCCAGACTTTGTGTCAATCCACAAGCATCAGGAAGAGAATCCCAGCTTCTACTAGGAATCTCAGGTCTTGAAGATTTTCTTTCCATTTACTTGCACACCCAAGTTGTAAAATTCCCCAGCTGAAATTGCCACAACGTAATAGTTATTTCCAGAGAGCAGCAGCTAAAATATATAACACATGACAAATAAAAAACCAGCAGGCCAGCAAAGACTGCCACACAAGACTATGTGCTTATTAGAACCTGGGAAGTTGGATTAAGCACTCAGCAGACCTGGATTCCATTCCCAGCTCCATGTATGCTAGAGACAGTCCCTGCCAATCTTCTTCCATTCAGAGGACATACTCCCCAGATCAAGAGCTTTCTTCCCTTGTGCAGTGCCTCAATGCTTACGGTGTCTCTGATAACCAACAAAGACCATTTCCCTCCTTTCCATGCCTGCACAGGAATAGGCTGACAAAACTGCAAGCCACCAGTAACTGCGAATAAGAGAGAAAAATACATAATGGAGGCAAATTATATTTGGAAGAAAACACTGAAGGGAAGGGAACAAAACAGCACTCCTTCATCAGCCGAGACGTCACTTAGTCATGATCTGGAGTGTTCACACCTGCTTCGCTCTGTCACAAACTCCCACGGCTCCAAAACGCGCCGCAGCAGCAGCAGCACCCTGACACTTCTCCTTCTGCCAAGCCTAAGCAGCGTAACGGGATCGTTTTGTCATTCAAGTTCCCACTTAGTTAATCGCTGTGACACCTTCAAATCTCTGCAGTGTATTTCACACAGAACGTCTGCGCAAGGCAAAGCAGCCCCACCAGCCCAGCGCAAGCTCCTGAGCTGCTGCCCATGGGAGCAGTCTTGCCCCCAGGAGCACTGGGCTTGGCTTGGCATCCTGACTTACCTGTGTGCTTGGTCCTATTACCAGCCCTGTTCTGGTCACTGCTACCCATCACTCCTTGTTTATTTTTGATCTGTGATATCATAAACGCCTCAGTTCAAAGAAATTCTTTGGCTCATGCTGCTCTGCCTTGGCTAAGGCAGACCCATGCAAGACAGATCTCAGAGTCAAGAAAAGGGACTAACAAGGACTAAGGAGGAAATTCTCCATGGACCTTTAAGGTGCAAGGTATCTAGAACAAATACACTTTGAAAGCCCTTTGAAGTGCTGCTCTCAGTGCCTTCACAGACTTGAAAACCTTTGGAAATGTAGCTCTGAATGCTTAGCTGAACAGGGATTTGTCAGTACTTTGCTGAATAGAGATCCAGATTACAGGAGCAGAAACGATACAGGATATTTACTTTCTGTTCTTTGAAAATTTCTGCTCAGTTCCCCTTTTTTCAACGCCTCAGCAACGGCAATTTATCCATGTTACATCCATGTGAACCTGTTCCATTCAGCTCCTTCTCTGTTACCGTGTGTTTGGCAAGTGATACAAGGAACATTTTGTTTTTGTGATAAACATTCTTCCTCATTATATGGCATTTTCAACTACTTAAACCAAAAAAGTTTATATAGCACCTTCCAAAAGCAAATTTGTCCTTTCTTTGAGACACACAGGTGACAGGAAAATACAGCAGCATCACTCTTCATTCCCAAACACAGCTGCACACAGCCACATGGATTTGTGCCAATAAAACACAAGCTTCTGGCTCCATGGAAGTGAAATAACTTCTACAGACTGAAAATGGAGGAGGAATAAACAGAAACCAATGTCAGGTCTTGTAACTCATATTTGTGCCTGCATGTGGTTGAGCGTTGGCAGTTTCCAAGGCAAGACAAGGGGCAGATTTATATACGTATTTTTTTAATTGCAATACAATTACTGGGTTTATGGTTTCCAACCCTGACTGTTCCAAAAGTCCTGGGTACCCCATCCTATTTGGTCAGACATCCTCTTTTGACTCCATAGGATGGAAACTACAGCACTGTCCTGATTCGCAGCTCCTGGTCTTCTGCCACAGACTGTGACCTGCTATCCTACACATCCAAATGATCTGGGCAAGCACAGAACCACTCCTGTCACATACCCAGAAGTGGGGTGTTTATCCAAACCAAACATTATGGCTGTCCCTACACAGCAGCTTGTAACCAAGCTGGTAATGAATCTTTGGCAACTAAGTTCTTCATTTATGGACAGAGCTCTAGTTTATGTTGTGGCAAGGTTAAGCCCTCTACACAAGCAGCCGACCAGAATGATTTCGTGTCTGTACAGGGAGAACTTTCAGCTCCCATATAATTGTAAAGCATGCTGTTCTGAATGCTATAGCAAATTATTACCAGTAGCTTATGTGCAGTGTGTTTTTTCTATCCACTGCAGTACTTGAGTGCTGCCATCAAACCAATTCAGAAAAAAAATAATATTACTCAGTCTTGAACACAACATATCCACCTTTGCTCATCTTACTTCAATCACTACTCGAAATCTATAAAATCAGTCAATCCCAGGTCCAGTGCTTGCTCTGATAGTCATCCTGCAGCAAAGCACTGAGTAATATCCTGACCAATCCCAAAACTTACCAATACCCACCTCAGGTAGGCTCAAATCCCAGCTTGAGACCAGCAAAATCCTATCTCATCGTTTATGCAAAGAGCACATAAGCAAGTGCTGGAACCAAACAATGCATCCCGCTGCTGGTGAATTTATCTATTTAATGACAAAGCACTGTTCAGCACAACCAGGTACCAACTCAAAGTCTAGTCAGCAGGAAAGAGCTCCTGGTACAGGTCAGCTGTTTCACCAGCAAAGAAAGCTGCAACATGGATACCATCACCTGCAAACCACAGATGTCAACCCTAGATGGCTGTAAGATGGAAAAAAGAAAAGAACTACCCTACAGCAACAGACATTATTATATTGGATTTTTTTTCTGGACTAAGTCTACGAAAGAATTAATTCAGTTATTTTTCTGTACTGCTGATTAACCATCCAAACACAAAATTCTGGCTACTACAAAGCTGTGTTCTTCCCTTGTCTTTCAAAAGATATTAGCTACAGTCCAGATACTTATGTATATAAATTCAGCCAGGCATGTTTAATGAAAGCTTTACCTTCTATCACTGCATTTTTAAAGAAGAGAATAGGCTGCCTTTTACTTTTCAGCATCATAATGAAAAACTAACTCATTCCATGGAATTGAAGTAAATACTGTCGCTAGCAGAGCCCTATTGAGAGACAGATTTATCTACATGGGTGTGCATGCAAGAGTAAACTTATCACAACTAAGGGGAAAAGGGAAAGGTAGCAAAGCTGCTGTGCTAACGTTCTCCCCTTCTAGACCTCCACACAGCCCAGTAACAGGTATGGTGTTCAGAAACAGCAGTAGACCAAGATCAGGCTGGGGAACTTGTTGGCCTCTGAACAATCCAGGGCTGCTGCCTTACCTTACAGCATGCAGCCCGCTGCATGGTCACGAGTGGGGAAGACACAGTCTGGGTGGACAGCCCAGAAAGGAACACCATGCCCTTCAAAACAAGAGCAAAACCTGCAGCCACAAACCAAAACAAGTGTAACCAGTGCCAGCTTTCCAGGGACTGGATGTTGCCTGGAGCTGTGCACGGCCCAGAGACACCCAGTGGTTGACTGGTACATCACAAGCACATGTAATAAGTGGAAAGGTTAAGGAAAGTATCCCTTCAGTTCATTTATTTACGACCTTGGGCTGACACGATGCTTCCCTGCTCACCTCCAGTTCTCAGACTGGGTGTGGGAATAGATAAGGCCGTCTAGGAGAGAGACCTGATTCTGAACAAGTGACAAACAGCGAGAAAGTGCAGGGAAAGGAGGAAACAGGAAAGCGAGAAATACCAGCCACACGAGGCAGCTGGAGGATTTGCTCCTGGAGNTCAGCTGTAGATGTTACCAACATCCTCTGGCCTTTCCTAAGGAAGTGCCTGTGGGCAGGACTCTGCTTTATTTGAGGTCTCTGGCTGAGTTTGGGTAATCATTACCTGCGGTCCGAGATAGAGGCAAGTGGTATGCCACACTGAGGGACAAATGTCAGCTAAATGCTGCTTGTTGAGCTGCTAACATTGCCAGCAGCAGCTATGCTTCCTGACTTAAAGGACATTTAATGGCCCAACAACTTGTCAAGGTATGCATGCAAAACAAAAGGCATCCCTCTTCGTATCACTAGCAGCATAGGACCAGGCTCTGGACTAGAAAAATAAAAGAGGAATAGATCCAACTTGAAACCAGCTTTTAGTAGCTCTACAAAAGCATAAGCAGAGTTTTCTTTAACTCAAGTAGCACCTGAGCTGCAGAAGGTGACATGCACTATGGGCCTCCCGTGCACTGCTCTCCAACACTAGGTTTGATTCCATCCAACCCAGCTTCAGGCACTCATTAAATACCCAAGTTAAGCAGATCACCATGGTCGGCTTTTTCTAATGGAAACAGAGAAGGATGGACATCTCTTCCCACCAAGATGAAAATCATCATCTAGACATTAGCATCTCTGCACCTTTTATTTTAGAGCCATCAACTAAGTGGCATGTACTAGAACAGCTGAACTACACAAGGTCAACTAGACAGGATTAATATTATGCTCCCTTACTTTGCCTGCACTATTGTTAAATCTGAGTAGCAACGCTCAATTTGGATAAAAGTAAATTTACTCCCCAGAGAGACACAGAAATCACCCAAATGCCAATTTCCAGCAAAGACAATTTTTTTTTTTTTTTAAAGAATTGAATTGCAATTTTTCTAAGAAAACAGTAACAGTGCTTTTTGGAAATAGCAACAATATCATACCAAGGGAAAAGTAGCAGGTCAAGGGCAGGAGTGGATGACCTTACTGTGATCGTTCTACCAAAGAGATTTCAGAACAGTTCCATTCTCTGGCAGAAAGCTCAGAAATGCAGCAGCACTACTAACCCAGAAACACTTGGGTGACTCACTCGTGTTCAATCAGCTCAAATGCTCAGGGGAAACAACAAAGGCATCAAACAGGACACGGACCAGCCAAGCAGATGCAATATGGCAGCACAACCTGGACTCGAGCCATAGCTCCTTAGGCGGAATTGCTGGCACCTCACTTTCTGCCTCACTCCTCACATCTCATAAAACAAGCCCTCTTTTAGCAGAGGTTTGACCTGCTCATGAATATTACTGATAACCATAGGTGTTTTCAGAACACAAGCTGATCATGGCATACTGATGACAAAGAAAACAGCACAGGGAGATTTTATGTTCCAACATTCCTGGCCCTAAACACACAGAGAAGAAGTGGGGGAAACATCTCCAGCAATGCAGGAAAACTCAGACAGAGCAGCTGTATAAACCTGAGAAAACAGGGGCAGGCAAGGCTGACCACTGAGAACAGCATGACTAGCATGAAATGAGAGCACAAAC
>VYZR01077676.1:812-11966 GCA_013400675.1 Oxylabes madagascariensis | reverse complement strand
GCATGCACTTGCACTCAAAGGTACAAAACACCCGCCACGTTTTTTGCAACCTCACTGACTTCTTCGCTTCCCAGTCCCTCAAATTTGTTGTGTCCACTCTGACCCTTAAGACTTAGCACCCAGTCAGCTTGGCATATTGGATTTCAGAAAACCTTCTTTCTCCACAATACTTCCAGCTTTCAGTGAGTCCCCTACACACCAGCTCTTCCAAACTGTATGTCAGAAACAGGTCCTGCTTGCCACAACATCCATGCAGCTCACCAAATGCTTAGCTCTACGGCAGCACCATCATATGTAAATCCTCACATATGGTTAATCAAAACAAGAAGCTCCAAATAAAAATGTAAAAAAAACCAAAACAAATACCCCCCCCCAAAAAAAAAAAAAAAACCTCCAAGCAAACAACTTAAATGACTGCTAAAACCCTCAATTTATCAGCTGCAATAGCAGCACTTCGGAGAGGATTTTTCTGGGGCTTTTTATTTTTACTATTATCTTATCTGCAGAAGGCAAGCCAAGAAAACAGAGAAATAGATGGAACCAAGCCCTGCATCTGAGCAAGCTCTCTAGAAGCAAATACAGACACGTTTCAGGGCTGGCAGAACACTGTGCTGAAATTAAGTGGCGTGGGTTGTGACAGAAACACAATTTTTCAGATCTGGTAACGCATGCCAGTGAATAAAACTTCCATAGGCTGTACGGCAGCACCTAAATATTTGTCCTACTGCTGTTCATCCATAGCTGGCACACATTCAGAGACTACAAAGACAAAGCCAAACCAAAGCTCAGACTGACTTTTCTACCTCCAATTTGCATTGCACTTTTCCCTCCAGGGATCTTTCATGGCTTGGTTTGGATTCCATCCCAGCTCAGTCCCAAACAGAGAGATGTATCAAACAATTTCAACACACTGACACATTTCATTTTGAATGTAAGTATTTGAAATTACTTTGAATGCACATTCATGACATTTCAATGCTCTTCTGGACAACTTTTTAATCCACCCATTTCTCACCCCGTGGGTAGAGTGTAGGGCAGTGGGTCTAAACTCAAACCAGAAAACTGCACCAGGGCAGAATGCAAGCTCTTTGGGTGGAGTACTATTTTCCCATGGAAAATTAAAACTTCATCACTAGCTATTCAAAATTTGGTTGTACCAAATACCGTCCACCATGAGCAGGACACGGCCATGAGTCAGCAGCAAAAGGAGACTCCACGAGGCAAATAAGGTAGTTCTGACTTTCACCCCTTGCACTGCAGAGGCAGATAAGGGGACAACTAACTACCAAATGCCTTGAGAATGTGGAGCCAATATGAAGGGCCAGAGCAACTCTGCAACTTCATCAAAAGCCTGCCAGAAGAACCAACTACATACCTGCAAGGAAATACTATCAGGAGGGGTCATCAAAACCATTTTCCTCACTGTAACAAACAACCCAGACAGCAGTAAAGGACAGCTGGCTCATCCACAGCAGCACTTCCCTTCAGAATGACTCCCATGCATGGTCACTAGGGCTTCTATTGCCAAAAGTCATAGAGTGCAAAAGCAGTCTGACATTGGATGAATCCTTGCTAGCACTGAAACCTGCAGAGGTGGATTGAGTGCACAGAGAAAGAACTCTAGCAAGAGTTCCCATCTAGCAAGGGAAAGAAAAAAAGCCAGAAAACAATGCTTAATAAACTGTAAATACTTCCTTACAGAAAATCTTGTGTGTTCCTATGCTGGCTAAAACAATGGCCCAGAACTGGTTCTCCTTTCATAATACAGTACAAAAGAACCTGAAACCAATATTGTCTAGCAATGGCTCCTTGTGTGTCACATGAATTAAGGCCCTGGCAATAACCCAGCAGCCACAAGGCTTATGACAGCTTTCTCAGGAACTTATGAGAATTTGACTTCTTTCCAATAAGGCCCTTAGGCTCCCAGAGGAATCCTCAAACAACTTTTCAAGCCCTAGGAGTCAGGCCAGTGACAGCAAAAAGAGGATACTCAAAAGGCACTGCAATGACAATCCCACAGGAGAACAGGAATGCAGGCAAGCAATAAAACTGATGCTAAACAGATCCACAATAAACTGGTCCCAACTATAATTTAAACTGGAGGGCACTGCCAAAATGAAATGGCCATTTACTGACAGAGAAAGCAAAGAAACATAAAACCTCAATAGAACAGTAAGAGCTCACAGACAAATTTTAGAAAGCCTAACACTGCATCTAGATGAAGAAAGCTTCTCTTCTAAGTGTAACTCTCTGTGTCCTCACCTCTAGCGGGGGACCAGGATGTTCTGGGCAATTCTTGCTTTCTGCTATAAAGGCATTCTATTATCCATTCTCCAAGTAAGAAATTCTCTTGTGTGTGACAAAAAAGTCCTAGTCATCCCAGAATCCCTTTCCTCCAGATGTCCTGATTCCGTGACAAAGGAAGAATGCCCACAAAACAGTGGCAGTCCAAGCAGAGCTGCTGCAGCACAGCTCCAGCCCACTACCACCATGACTGAAGTTAAGGATGCTGGAAATAGGGCACCATGCTGGCACTTCTCTACAGCACCAATAGCTCTTCTGTGCTCCAAAGACCATTCTTCGATCCATAAAGTGGCTGCACATGTGCTGGGGGAAAAGCCATTCTTTCATCCACACACTGTTTTGCAGAACAGAAGGAAAAATGTATTTGTTCAGCAACTATTTTAGGAAGACCAATCATTTCTGCTTTAAACTGACCTCACATACTGAGGATATTACTCAACAGAGAAGCAGAAAAACACCTTTGCAGAAGTGCAAATACATCCAAACACATCTCTGGCCCATTGCAGACAGGTGGCATCCTTTGTGTAACAGTCCATGGCTAAGATTCACCCACATTGCAGATAAACCGCTGCACAACTCAGTTATTACAGAGCTAAACAGAATTTATACACACATTCATCTTCCAAGGCTTCCCAATACCAAGAGAAAAGGCTATCTTTCACAGGATACAGGCACTTTCTTAATATTAAGCTTTTTAGCTTCTCTACTGAGAATGGCAAATGTGATAAATCAAGAAAAGAAGCAAAGCACCTTGACAAGGTCATACAGGGGGCTTTTAGGAAAAAGCCGTGGCTGGGGGGACATCCCAGGGTGAAGAACCGATGTCCGTGCTCTCAGCATGTCACTCATCAGGCCAGGTGGATAGAAGGGTGAAATACGAAAAGATGTCTTTGTTTATGCCTATTTTGAAGAGAGCAAACTTAAGGAATCAAAATAATTTGGAGGCACCCAAAATACTCAGCATATCCTAAAGGAGAGGGCAAAAGTCCTCTACAGATAGTTTTGGGGAGAGCAGAGACATATACAGTGAAGTACCCTTTTCGATCAGGCTGGATTTTTAGGTTTGAAGGCAAGCTGCAAACAAAACTGCAACCTTGATCTCAGAGTCCTTTTTATTTAGGCCAAAAATTAATGCAAAACCCCAACCAAACCCAGCAGTCCCTGGGCACAGCTCAAGCAGCCTATTGTTCCGGGAGGACTTATCAATCACCACAGACAACCCCCTCTGATCAGGTCGTATGATTGAAGGCTGTACTTTATTATTCCCTCACACCACGAGCAAGCGAAGCAGCAGCAGCGCTATCAGATCAGACAAAGGAGCCGCTGCCCTTCAGAGCGGGCTCCTGAGTAAGTGCTCCCTGATGTGCACACGGGGTGATTCTGCCGCGCACAGCGGGAACGCCACAGTAACCCCGCCACGTGTGCCGTGACTGACTGACTTTAAAGAGGCAACGCAACCCAAACCCAGGAAATTCGGGAGTAAGGTTGGTCTCGTATCCTGAATTTACTAGAACTTCTAGACTATTTAACCCGGTAACAGTGCAGCATTCCCAAATGCTATACAAATGCCAGAGAGTGCTGAACTGCTGGGTGGAAGTGAGGGATGATGGAAAACTCAATGAAAGCAAGCTCCCCGTGGCTCGATCCCAGCTCCACCACACTGTGTTCCACCACTGTGCAGCCCTCAGGGCTTCTCTGCAGCAAGCTGGAGACCCTCCCTCAGTCCTGGGGCTACCACCCCCACAGCTTCCCAACGCTGTGCTACACCAGCACCACCGTATTATGATTAAAATGCTAGAACTGGCTCTTGAATAAAATGGAAATTCACCTGCAAGCAAAACAACTTCAAAATCCATATTCATAAAAAGTGTTTGAGGAATGCAGAGGCCTCTCTCCTTTACCCATTGAAACGCAACAGTCCTTGGTCTTTCATATAAAACATTCTGCAATTTCTTTCTTTCCTGCAGCGCAGTCACTGTGCATGTGTCTACCACTGTATTACCTCAATATTTTTGCTCAAAAAAGCACTTCCCTAACAAAAAGGAATTTGCTTGTACAAAGTAAACTGTATTACTTCTGCAAAATTTCATTTGAGAATCCACAGCTAAAGTGCAGGACCCCTACAGTTCCCAGTTCTGCCGTGTGATAGCTTCAGCATCCCTTGTGAGATGAAGCATGTCACCTTAATGCATTCTTAAGGTGGGAGAACGACCAAGCTGATGGGCTTCATCACCCTAAGGACACAGAAAGTGACATACTTAATCTGTTGAGAGGCACTAAAGCAGCGCCTCTTAATATTTTATGAAACACTTGGCTGTTTTTAATTTTAAAAACAGCAGCTCAATAAACAAAGCAATGGAGGATTCCCTGTGGATGGCACTATGATAGGTGCACGGCAGCCCTCTCTGCTGAGTGACAACGTCGTACCCAATGCATCAAGCCTGTCCTCCTCCCCACATCCATGCTGGAAGGCCCGTACACTGGGAGGTCTCAGGCTCTGCACACCACCAGGGACTTTTCCAGAAATAGCTGTCTTCCACCAGAATACTGTGCATAGCAGAGGCAGCTTTGAAAATGGTATAAGACATCCAGCTTTCACCTAGCACCTTAATCTGGACACAACAGGCTGACATGCCCAAGATGAAGAAGTTGTTTTAATCAGAAAAAATACATTTTTTTCCCTATTTGCCCAGTTCTGGAACAAGATTACAGAGACAGACTGACATGAAGCACAAAATGCAAGCATCCCACTTCGTTACTACTGCACAGTTGCTTTAAGTTTATCTGCTTCCTTGAGCAGCCACTACTGGCCACTGTCAAGAGATAAGGTACTCAGCAAGATGGATCTTTGCTCCGACTTAGAGCAAGCACTTTCTATTCCCACTCCCATGAAGGTTTGCAAGGTGCAAGACTGGTCAGAAGACAAATGGAAGAAGTCCGAGCACCAAGTTTGAATACAGATATAAGCATCCCCCAAAGGCTCAAAGGATAGCCTTCAGCAGAGCCTGCTCTTTAATCCTGTGCTCCAAATACATCCATCACCACTTATGAGAACCTCAGAGATAAGACTTAAAAATAAGTTAGAACATCTCCCCCCCCATTCCTTTTCATTGGAGTTCAGAAACTCATACATGCCGTGGTAAAGTACTACAAGAGGGATGGCTTCCTACAGTCTTTAGAGATAAATCCTCGTGGGAAGGGGCCTGTGTACACACCCAGAGAAAACCCAGAGAAAAAGGTTCCCAACCAAAGGCAAGAAGCATATCAGAGACAAAAGCACATCCTTGAGCTCAGTGGGAATACACAGTCCTCTCACCATGGAAGAACACCACCTTGGGGCTTTTCCCTTCAAGCATTAATAATTGACAAGTCCGCCCTCACCTCAACTACACAGTGCATTCTTCAGTCTGGGGAAAAAAAATTCTGCAGAAATTAAAAGCACTATCCCAAGAAAGGGGATTATTTTGTCATCTGAGGACACTTAGATGGAAGAGTAGGGCTGATGGGCAGTCTTGTGATCTTTCTGATTAAAATGCTGCCTCAGGATATTACTCTCCCCCTCCAACATGAAACAGTCAATTAGGCTGTGATATATTCATGTAATAAAGACTTTTTCTTATAAAATATGTCAATCCAAGACTGGCAATACTTTTGCCTTGAAGTCACCTTACTAAGAAGAAACATGACAGATAAATCCAGTCTTAAACTAGTTAAATACTGGCATCTGAGGAAGCAGAACAGTAGGGAATAGACAGATCTATTTTTCAATCCCATCACAGTGCTTTAAAAAAAAAAAAAAAAAAAGAAAAAAAAAAAAGNTCCAAGACTGGCAATACTTTTGCCTTGAAGTCACCTTACTAAGAAGAAACATGACAGATAAATCCAGTCTTAAACTAGTTAAATACTGGCATCTGAGGAAGCAGAACAGTAGGGAATAGACAGATCTATTTTTCAATCCCATCACAGTGCTTTAAAAAAAAAAAAAGAAAGAAAGAAAGAAAAGGAGGGGGCAGGAGGGCTTCATTTCCACAAAGACCCACTTTACCCTTTCATTATTAATTTTATATACACGTGCATACATACACACACACAAGCACACTCACCTTTCACCTAGCACAACCCCTACAGGCACAAGTGCATATTAAACTGAACAGCACAAAAATCTGTTCATGGCCTCAGACACAATGGTGTCAGATGACCATCCTGAGGACTCTCAGACCACTCTCTTACACCACATTAAAAAAAGTCATTATTGAAACAAGAACTGTCTTTGTGCATCCACCCCTAGCCAGAACACCACCTCTACTCTCACTTGTGCACAGCCGGGATCATGGATGGCCCAGCTGTGCTTCTCCATAGCCATGTTCTGCCTCCAAGGGCCCAGTGGAACAGCTATGAACACGAGAGGCAAGGATGGCTCCATAAATCTTAGAAAGTTACAGAATCCACCACTGCTCACTATCTCCCAGTTTGTTGGCAGGAGCAATATCTAAATACGCCACAGAGATCCTCAAAGATATCTTCACGAATGCCTGGATGGCAAGAGTCCCATCTCGAGAGCACCATCCCAGCATCCCAGCTGCTGTCCAGTGAAGCAGAACAAAATCTCTGCCCCATAAAAATAACATAAATAACAACATCTCTGCCCCCTTCTCAAGTAATAGGCAGCAGTCTTTATATCTAACACTAGAACATCTTAAATCATTTTATGGGAAAACATTTGCATTTTTGGATGCATCTCCAGGACTTCCTCATATACTCTATTTAGCAGAGACATCTGTTACTCAATATATATATATATTTCATCTAAATCCCACCCTCTGAATCCTTTCCATCAGTTGTCACTAATGAAGCTTTGTGTGCAAAACCAAGTGCATTCTGCCCCCATTAGGAAGCCAATTACAGCAGGAAAAACAAGCAATTAACAAGGTGCAAAATAAACATCTTGCCACCTGCCTTTTAATAGCAACCCCACTTCAAACAAGCCACAGTTTCAGCACAGCTTACAGAATTGGCAACTGACATTATATATGTATTTATGCAGCAGCTGTTCTTCATTGCAACAAATATTACAGGATTACTAGATAAGGTCAGCATATTTAAAAAAACATATAGCAAGTATTAAAACCTGCTTTGAGGCCCTGAATGCTGCTTTTAATGAAATCAGCAGCATCAGGCTTGTGTGGTATTATAGGAGAGCTGCAGTCACATCCCCAGCTTAGAGAGATTTCTCCTCATTTCTCCTTGCTTAGCAGCTTCAGTATGTTTTACTAAATCCAGGGGCCTGAGCAGCTCTTAGTTTGTTGTGGGGCAACTAACAACACAAAGCTCTACACAGCAGACAAGTCTTTCCTGCTTCCATCATCCTTGCCTCTCCTTGGCCTTCTCCACCTCCCTACCATCACAATTGCACTGTGGGGCTGGGGGAAAAGAGTCATTCACTAAAAAAAATACAAAACAAAACAATCAAGGGGAAAACAAATCTTTATTCTGTCTCACTCTTTGCTCCCTAAGCCTCCATGCTTTAGAGGGCAAAGGAGGACTTCCAAAGACACCCTAGCTAGCTTCAGAGGGAGCCACTTTCCTTCACCTTTTGTGGAATAGGATGAATGACACACTTCTGAGTAGTTAACCAGGACTAGAGAA
This sequence comes from Oxylabes madagascariensis, assembly GCA_013400675.1. NCBI lineage: Eukaryota > Metazoa > Chordata > Aves > Passeriformes > Timaliidae > Oxylabes > Oxylabes madagascariensis. The sequence goes on along the minus strand of VYZR01077676.1, from coordinate 4,016 downwards.
AGCCCAAGAGTATGTCTGCAGGATTTAGCAAACTTGAAGTGGAAAATGAGCCTGAAAAAATAACAGCCAAGCTTCATCTTGCATGTTTGTTTGCTTGTCTTTGTATCTTTCCCTCTTGCTCCGACTCTCTACTGCTATGTAAATTATTTATATACATTAAACTTTCCATGTCACATTTCAGTTCCTGACTAATGTCCCATTTAACCACTCATTTCACAATTCATGTGAGTCTCTTCCTCTTAGGAGTCTTCCCTCTCTGGTCTCGTTGGGATCCGAGGAGTAACACACTGAATATGGTACTTTTGCCATCCTGCACAGGATTCTGAGTGTTAGTTGGAGATGGAGAGAAAATTGTTAACGTTCTTTCTCTAAATGACCACAGGGAGCAACAGGGAAGAGAGCTTTTAACTCCAAGCGGGGCCAACAGAGCTACCCACAGCTTTATAGAAGTCTGCATCACGATCAATAGTACTAAAACCATCCTTCACTGAAAAGTCCTCCTAAAAAGTCCTGTATTTAAATAACAATTCACTACCTTTGAATACAACTGGCAAGTCAGATCTTTAAAGACCCACATCTTCAGTTCTGGTCATTATCTACATGTACACAGAATAAGTAAAGTCAGAAGGAGGAGAACAGCGACAGGAGGCGAAAGGTCAGAATTTTCCAGACTTGTGAGGGTGCACACCTAAACGTGACCTACTGCAGCCAACAAAGTAAAAAATACCTTTTAGCTACCAGCTTCTCACGCTACCAGCACAAGTGCAGAGATCTCACAAGTCTTTCCTCCACCCCTAATTACAGAGACAAGGTCAGAAAGGACACAATCTGCCAGCATGAGCTGCAGGTCATATGGCCACTCCAGCTATAGAAGTATTTTAGGAGTAGTTCAAGCAGTCAGGTCACTTAACTGGCTTCCTTTCTGTTTGTTTTTTAAACAAGCAGCAATATTTTCCCTTGCATTTTGTGGATGGGAGAACAGGAAGCAGGGTCTACTCCTTAATCACCAGCCTAGGATTTCAGTACACATTACTAACAATGCCATGGAGAAGTGATGCCTAAATGCATTTTCTAGATTTAAATCCACCCAAAAATGCCAAGAAGGAGCCTCATCCCAACAGTGACAGTGGGTCAGAACACTGTCAGCTTTCAGAAGTTGTTCAGATCACAGGAAGAAGGCGGGTGTATTATCTGCACTGCCTCACAACAAATCCACACGTGACGGAAGCTGCTCCAGCTGCACATCAAGAAAGCAGCCCACAGTTCTCAAGCTTTCTTCAACTCGATTAATTCTAGGGCAGTCTCTTCTGCTTAATGCTGATGAGGGCTCCAATGGGTTTTCTGACCAGCAGGCTGCCTGAAGGCCCAAAGAATCAGCAGTTTGAGGACCGCTGCTTATTGAAGGTGGCAAGAGACCAGAAATGTGGTTAAGAACTTACTGTGAGAAAGAGTTGCACTTCTAGTTTTAGGAACTGAGACTTCAATTCTTGCAATTCTTCTTCAAAGGACACTTAAAGAGACCCAATTCTGGAATTCTTTCCGCCCTCTTCAAAAAGGATGGTTGAAGAGATCAGATTTCACTAAACACTTAACAGCTGAGTGTCATCAGTACCCAGCTCACCTGAACAAGAGTGGAAAGCTGGCAATGCCCAAATGGCTCAAGCTGCAGTCCTCCTAATCAGCGTGAGCTACCGCCCATAAAACACTGACTAATTCCCAAACAGTCACATGTGTGCACATTCCCCCACAGCTCTTCTAAACACACTTCTGCAGTTTGGCAAATGGTCAGATTAAGCAGAGGATATATGAAGTTAAGCAGAGAATGTTTTCAGTACATAGCAGTCTCTCCAGGTCATAGTTCATAAAAATCTTTACAATTTCTAGGATCAAAGCAGCTACAGCCATGAAAGACCTATTAAATCATTAGGTCCATCACCCAGCCAAAGCAGGTTACCCAGAAAAGACATGACAAAGTTAAAGTAATGGCGTGTGAACAAGCTGAGTACATTTGTCTTTATAAAAAAGACTCTAAGCAAAGTCAGATATGTGAACTAGGTCCAAACGTTAAAGTTCAGTTTCGTTTTTAAGAAATAAGCAAGCACATTTCTACGAGGCAGCTATAAAATGCTAACCTATATCTAATGATGTTGCTTAGCTATGAAGCCCAGCTCCAGCACCTCTTTCTCACTCTCAATTGCAAATTTCCATCTCCAAACACAAATGCCTTTTACCACACAGTTCAGTAAGAAAATTACTTTGGAGCCCTGGTGCTGAAAATGCATCAAAGCACAATCTTCAAATTCTCCACTCCCCACCCCCTCCAGCCCCCCAAAAAAGAAGGAAATCAAAGGATAAAAAGAAAGACACAGTTTGGCCCCCACTGGCCTACAATAACAGTAATGATCACAATCTAGAGATCGCAGGAGGTTCGTCTACCCTCCATGCCAAGTCAATTCGCTCCATTCACAACTGCGCATAATTATTCCTGGGACTGCAAAAATTACTGTCTTTTCACTAGCAATAGAATTGTAAAAACGCTTTCAACCTCAAGCCCTTATTTATTAAAACAAAACTATTTGCTCTTTTACGGTTCACGTTAGGTCTGGCATTTCTGTGCAGAGGGTCAATAACCCAGTCGTTCAAAAAATAGTCACAAAAGACGTATTAACATAAGCTGTGCATTAAGACACAATTATTTATATGCCTGACATTAATGGCTCCGCGCTGCGCACTGTATCAATTCTCAGATACTTTAGCGGGAAAATAACACCACTTCGGGAGAATTTCTGCTCTCCCAAGGACAATTAGCATAACGCTAACGCTGAAACGAGAGAGCAGTAAGGACTGACAGAGTAATGCTTCATCCCAGAGTCTCCAGAACAGCGGTGCCTGTCCCCGAAGTTTGTACCCATCACAGCACGCTTCCCTCTGCTAAGCACACACAGCCCGTGCCTAATGCTTCCCCAATCCTCAGATTAATGAAATACGAGTAAAGCAGTTTCAAGATGCATTATCCTCTGCCACCAGACCTCCCCGGCGCGGGCGCCCGGCGGGACCGGCCGCGCTGCCCGCAGCAGCCGCGGACAGCCCCCGAGCCGGGGAGCGGTGCCGGGCGCCGCCGAAGGGCTGCCCCGCTGCGGGCACTGCCCCGACAGCGGGCGGCACCGGGGCAGCGCACACCGCTGGGAACGCAGCCGCGCACAG
>VYZR01077675.1:75181-87388 GCA_013400675.1 Oxylabes madagascariensis | reverse complement strand
AAGCGATCGAAAGCCCTACGAAACAAAGTAAACACTGCCTTAAACTCAGCCCAGCCTAGGAGTTTTTCCCTCCGGTCTCTCCGGGGTGCCACCAGGGATGCGCTGCTGGGTGACGAAGCGTGCACTCTCTGTGCACACACCGGTNTGACGAAGCGTGCACTCTCTGTGCACACACCGGTATTGTCACACCACAGCACTCCCTCCAGCGCCTGCTTCTTTAGGTCTGGCTCTCCTCCGCGCTGTGCGGAGCCGGTGGTGCTTTAAGGCTGCGGAGGGCTGGGGTGAGCGCCGGGAGGCAGGGGAGGTGAGCGGCGGGCTCAGTGCGCCCCGAGCCGCCGGGGAGCGAGGAAAGAAGCAGGAGAGGGAGGACCGGGCCGAGGGGAGCCGTGTGAGGAGCATCAGGAGGAGGAGGAGGAGGAGGAGGAGGAAGGCGTGCGAGGAGCCGGCTCGCCGCGGCTCGGGGCCGGCCGCCGCTGCTGCCGGGGATGCTGGTGTGGCCGCGCCGGAGGATTTTGTCACCTGTGGCCCTGCCCCCGCCGCCCTGCGGGCGCCTCCCCGAGCCAAGGACACACCTGGGCCCCGCCGCGGCCCCAGCCGAGCCGGGCGAGGGCCAGCGGGTCCGGGGGAGCGGCGGGGGCGTGCGGATGTTGGCGGCCGCCTCGCCCCGCAGCATCCCGCACAGTGAGCCTGCCCCGCTCCCCGGGGCGCGGAGCTGCCCGGAGGGCTCGGAGGCGGCGGCGGGAGCCGCCGGGAGAAGGGAGGGAGAGCTCTGTGATGCCTCCAAGCCGCTCGCCCCGCCGAGGGACAGCCCGCAGCCGAGCGGCTTTTTCTGCGAGCATCAGAGCATCCTCCGCGGGGGGAGGCAGGAAGGACATCTTCTTCCCCTGCCGCCCGATTTGGCTGAAGGACGTGTTCCGAAACGGCAGAAATAGCCACCCCCGTGTCATTTGCCGCCCCGCACAGGAAAGAAAACTGATGTATGTGGTATTTGGAAGATCTTAGTTTGAGTTGTATGTTCTGAGAAGGTTACATGTGGCGGCTGTATCTGGTTTTTCTGCTGGGTTCAAACAGTTTCCCGATAATCTTTGGAGAAACGTCTCTTCCAAGAAGCTGAATTTATAAATAGGTTAAAATAACACGTGTTGCACCCGTGGAAGGGCATTGGGTACAAGAAATGATTGGGGCAGACTTGCAGTGCACAGAGGGAAATTCTGTGTCGTGATTAGCAAGTATTGACTGGTTGAGAACTCATTTCTTAATATTAACTCTTGAAGACAAATGAGTTCTCACCCCTCCCTCATCTTGTAAAGGGGGATCTGCTTATTCCTTATGTGAGGTGTCTGTGACACTCGAGCTGGACTTGTTCATGTGGGCGTTTTGCCATTTTCCCACAAAGCTTTGCCAGCTCCCATCAGTCATGACCTGAAGCAGCTGCTGATCACTTTTGCAAATTCCGAGAGCCGAGATTTGTCTGTGCCATGGTCTATGGTAATTATCTGATAGGGCTTAGAGTGAGATCACCAAACTGCTTTTTCTGTGTGTCTGGAAGAACATCTAAATACAGAAAAACTGTCAGAAAATCACTCTTTACAGTGAAGTCCTCGGTCTGTATATTAAAAATATATGAAAAAAACCCAGAAGTTTAATTTAATGTCCAATGACAAAAGTTAACCTGCTATAATTTCAGGAATTCTAAACTGACAGGAATCTCAAAAATTCGTATGTAAAAAATCGAAATTACTATGTTTTCCTTATTCTGAAAAAAAATGTTATCGTCATTTGAACATGCTATTTAAGAAACCTTATTGAAATTTTGAACTCATACATCAGAATGTTTCAAATGTACTTGTTGAGAACTCATTTCTTAATATTAACTATTGAAGCATAGTTTCTGAATTCAGCTTTTTGAGAAAGGAGGCATTGTGTCAATTAACTTTTTGATCGACCTTAAACTTCTACTTAAAGTTAGTGTAACTCAGTAATTCAGTGCCTCAGCATCTAGCATATTCTGTGGGTTTCTTTTTAATAAACTTTTTTTGATAACATACCTTTTTGATTAATTTATTGACTTGTAACTAATTAAGCATAGCTTTATTTTTCCTATCCACATTTTGGACAATAGCAGGGAGACCAAAATAGCAAGAAGTTATTCCCTCCACATTACTGTGCAGGGAAGACAGGAGATGTTATGCAAGGCAAGTGTATCTTTTTAAGATTTCTGGCTTAACCTTCAGCTGAAAAATGCTTAAAGCTCTTTGTGTTGGGGTCATATCATTTCAAAGAAGGAGATAGCAGGAACAGACAGGACCCAGATATGCAGGAGAGTGATGGGAGCAGGGAGGGGAACGTGTGAGAGGAATGTCAGGTGGGGAGAGAGGAAACAGCCTGCTGAGGGAAGGGATGAATCAGCAAGGATGCGATCGGTGGGGATGGAACAGGATGTGCGGAACGTGCATCCCTGATGGCTCTGGAGGCAAACGTTGTCGCTCTGTGCCAGGTGCCACATGCCAAAGTCCTTCCCTGCACATGGCTGTGGCCTGCACCCCACCCACCTCTGTGTGCTGGGGGTGGGGAGCTTGCCTGCTCTGTGGTTTGGGGAGAACTATCCAAAATAATGGAGGAAAAGCATTTTCAACCTACTTCCCTCTCCACTAAACTGCAGTCCTTCACAGGGAAGGCAGGAAAGCTCTTTTTCTTTGTCCAGTTTTTTCTCTTGCACAGATGATATTGGCACTGTTTACTCAATAAACTTTATGAGCACTTCAACTCAGAGAAAACCCAACTGTGGTAACTGTTAGTAAATGTAGGCTTTTTAAATGAGCCACCATTACCTGAAAATACCTGTGGGTGGTGAATTGGCCACTTTTGACAAGTGGCTATATTAAAAAAAACAACAAAAACAAAACAACAACAACCAAACCCCAAGCAAACAAACAAACAAAACCCCCAAAATCCAAGCAAGCCCGAGAAATGTTCCCCAAGGAAATGAGCAAGAAGTAGCATAGCACAGTCTCTGTTGGACCAGATCATCTTCTTCTTCCACCAGATCAGTGGTTTTACTACAGATCCATGAGGACGACCTTGGCAGGTCTAGACCAGCCCTGCTCAAAGCAGGGTCAACTACTACAACAGGTGTGTCAGGACTATGTCCTGTCAAATTTTGAATAACTCCAAGGATGGACACCCTGTAGGATACCTCTGCCAGTGTTTTTTACCCTCACTAAATGCATTATTTATATATATATATACACATATATATATGTATATATAAATCCTATCTTTAAATGGAGCTGCTTTGTTTCTGTTTGTGTCTTTTGCCTTTTTTCTGTTCACTGAACACTATCCAGCAGAGTCAGGCTACAGCTTCTTTACACCATCCCATCCACTGTTTTTACTCATTACTAGGATCCTCTTGAGCCTTCTCCAGTCTAAATAGTCACAGCTCTCTCAGCCCCTCCTCATGGATCTGATTTTCCAGTTCTTTAACCATTTTTGTGGTCCTTCACTAGACTCACTCCAGTGTGTCTGGTTTTTTCTTGATCTGAGGAGACCAGAAGTGGTACAGAGTACTCCAGATGTGTTGTCACCAGTGGATGATGTGACAATTTTGATTTTTCTCCTTTAATACCAGTTCAATGTATTGCCGTCACTGATGTTTATCCAGGCTTTCATTTTAATCTGAAACCTTTCACAGGGCAGGGTATCCCATTGTTTCTCTCTCATATAATTTTCCTCTACTACTGAAGTCCTCCATAACACATCCCTACCAATCTTCTCCCACAAAGTACTTGGAGTTATTTTCCATCTCCAGCCAGCATATGAAATTCCACTTGTTTGCCAGACTCACAGCCAAGTGCTTTTTTGCTCTCATAGAAGAATTTCCTCCCCAAAAAACAAGATCTCCATTAGCTGCCTTCAAATCCTGCCTGTGGGCTTGCTGCTATTTAAAACCTCAGCAACAGTTGGCTGCTCTGGACATTGCTCATCTCGCTTAATTTAAAGTGTTTGTGGTGCAATTCACTGTAGCCTCTCCACATGATACTTGGAGATAGAGGAATGGGAACTTCCAAGGTGTGATTTCTGTTCTACCTCGGCCAATCACTTTAAGGTGGGAGGAATCATCTCTTAAAATATTTTCTCCTCTCTTTTGTCTATCAAAGGGCACCAAAACAGATGGATGGAAAAGAAAAAAGTGTCTGCCTTATAACCTTTCGTGTTTCCCTGGAAGACTGAATGACTTGAAATGCACAGAGAATGTATCCATCTTATCCGTGAACAATTTCCATTGGTAAAACTTGTGTCCTGTACTTAAAAGTAAATGCAAATCCTGTTTCCTCCACAGTCTTTTTCCCCTTTGTCTGTAAATATTAAGTTGCAGAAAGTGCAACACAAGGTCAAAATTATTTGTGCAGTGGTGTGTAAGCACACAGTGTGTTGGTGCTAACGGCTGTAAAGTGTGGACAGGCAAGAAAGGGTTAACAGAAGAGGGAGGGGCACAAATAATTTTTGCTGCTAAACTGAAAACCTTGAGTTGCACCAGGGCGGAGGCAGAGCAGCTGGAACCAGCAGCTGGGTTTGGTGAAAGCTGTGGCGTGGGACATGGCTGTGAGGGGCTGGGTTGGTGGGAGGTTGTCCTTGCAGAGAGAGGCTTGGGATCCCTGAGGTCAGCCTTCAGGAAAGTCTTTCCCCCATATGCGGTCCAGCCCCATGAGTTTTCAGGGGGGGAAACCTTTTTCTGTTTATTCCATTCCCTCTCAAACTGGTCCCTCTTCACCAGAATAGGTGAAGGCTGAAAGCTTTTAGGCTCTTGTCCAAAACCTTTTTGAAGGTCTCCTCTGATGCCATGCCCTCAAATGTTTATGTCCTCACGGAACAGAGACAAGAGTTTTAGATGGGAATAACACAGAGGCTCCACCTGTTGCACGGAATGGTATGAAGGAAAAAATCTCCCCTGTGTTGTTTGTCTGAGACAAAGGATGGAGCACCCCTGACACAGATGTGTGAATGGGGCGGGTCTGGTTTCACTCTGCATTTCTGAGTCTTGGGGCAGGCTGTGTGGAGAACCTACAGCAGCCTGCTCCTGCTCTTGCTGGATCATCCATGACAACAAGTTGGCAAAGGAAATATTTCTTGGGGTTCTCCCTGCTGCAGCCTCCTGGAGGAGCCACCAGAGCTCGTGGTGCAGACACACTTGTGGCCAAACCTTCTCGTGAAATTCAGACCCACAACTCAATGGAAGCAGGGGGAAAAGCAGATGGGAGGGCTGCTGTGGCCCCACACGACCAAACACAGTTCCTATCCCATTTTAACTCCCCCCTCCTGTGGCAGGCTGTTGCTTGGCAACCCTGCATCCTTGCTGCATCCTTGCTGCACTGCTGCTCTGCGGTCCTGCTGCTCCCCTGCAACGCCTCATTTGCACCAGGCTTGGGGAGAGCCATGGTCATACGTGCTCCCAGCAGTCTGCAGGCAGAGATGTCATCTCTTCTTCAGGGCCTGGAAGCAGGTGGGAGTCAGGAAGATGAAAATGTGGAGGACACCGTGCATGGCCAAGGCATGGAGAACTCTGCTCTTCCTGATGCCTTCCTTGTATTGACTCTGGCCAGGGGAGCATTGGCTCCCAATAGTTCAATTCTTGTTTTGTTTATGTGGTTGCTACTCCTTGTGAGCCACTGGCATCCGGAGCAGGTAATAGAAATCAGTATTTGGCTCAGGACCAGGGATAACCTTCTTCCCACATAATTATAGTCCGTAATGGATTGCACTGTAACAATTATTAAAGAGAGGTCTGCAGAGCTTTGAAGCCATCATTAATTTTTTTTTAAGCCCTGTTGAAACTGTGATATTCCTTCAAATTTCCTGTTTTCCTACCACTTCTTTTCAATGAGAAGCGGTTGTGTGTACACAGACATGCCTGCATCCAAACCCAGAGGAGTCCTAGATCTATTGCTAAAACACTCTGACTCCTAACCCAAACAATGGAAAATCAGATTTAGGAATGAAATAGTCCTCTTGACTCATCCCTTTCACGCTACAAGGTTATGATGTGTACAGTGTGGCACAGCTGTTCCTGTGATTTCAGTGTCTGTAATTCATTCCACCCTAGCTTGGCATTACAATTGTTCGATGCTACGGTCTTTAACGTCTTGTCTTTGCACACACATCAGACACACAAAAGGGGTTCAGTTCATCTTTATTTGAAGGCTTTCAATGGATATCTCCAGTGCCACAATGCTTAGGGTGTCATGTTATGCTACTTCCTCTTGTGAGAACCAATTAGCACTGAGAGAAGCCTCTCTGTCCTTCTTCAAGCCCATGTTTTCACCCTGGACAGTTGGCTGAAGGGTTGTGAGCTGTGTCCCCACCTTTCTCTTTTACCTATTTTACATGCCACCCTCCTCCCCTACCCCATTTCATACGTTGGGAACAAACTTGTCTGTATGAAGGTGCGAAAATTTAAAAAAATAAAATCTATTTCTCCTGGCTTCTCCCCTCTGAAAGGAAATATTTTTCTTCTAGATGACAGTCCTTTAAGCAGTGAGAATCTTACCTTCTCTGTTTGTTTGCAAGGTGCAATGCAAAGAGAAGTCTACAGCATCAAAAAAATAATCACTACCCTATGTTTTGATGATGTTGCTTGAAATAGAAAAATCTGGTATTCTCTGAAGAAAACATGAATCATACACGGGCTTTAAAATCCTTCCCACAGACTGGATTTTTCCATGCCTTACTCTAGCAAGGATTTCTAAGAAACATCTTTGTCAGCTGCTCTCCTCCTTCTCTTTAATAACTTTTGAATCTGCTGTCCAGTTTCAATCCATTTGCTTGCCGAGTTTAAGTAGAGTATAATTAATGCATTACTTTAATATGCATATAAGAGTATAAACACTCACCTGGGCAGAGGAGAGAGAGAGACTAATCTCGCTCCAAGCTGTTAAAAAAATGGAAAAATTCATAGACATCTGACTTTGGTCTTCAGTCTTCTGACCAAATATCCAGAGGAAATTCCTTTTCCCACTGATCCTGTGCTCACAGAACCACCTAATGGGGAAAGCTGGCTTGTTCCCATCTTCCAGATGCTGCTGGAACCCCAGGAACTAGCTGCACGAAAGAAGAGTAACTTCAGGCAGGGTAAAAAAAATAATCCCCATTTTATGGTTTAAAGCTCAGTGTGTATTAAGCCATCCAGAGTGTTTTGAAAGCTGCTGCTTTAATTCATGAGCATATCAAGACTGAATGGCTAATTGTGTGTGTACTGTAAGAACAGGTCATGCGAGAGAGCACATTTTTTTGCCAGATAACAATATGCCTGCACATTATCAGCTTGGAGCAGTCAATGGCTTCCAACGAAGCAAATTGTAGTTATTTCCTCGCATTTTTGGGGTGGAATAGATAGGTATCAGCTGCACAGATGCTTTCACAAGCAGTTGCATGCGGATGATTAAGATTTTGTTTCTCCATCTTGAGCGTTCCCAGATGCACGGTAACAAACAGAGCTTTTCAACTGGTATCTTCTTAATGGCACTTACAGAACCAGAAATTCCTTTTCCATTCTTAAGTGTCTCATGGAAAATACTTAATTTTTGCAGCTTGCCCTGATAAAAAAATGGCTGACTGTGAGCTTATAGATATGAGCATTAAGCTTGGTAGCCAGTGAATATCAGAAGGTTTAGCGATTGGTTTTGACAAGCATTCAACATTTATCTGAATCTTTCCAGTATCAAATCGGGCATGAAGTCTTCTGAGGAAAACCTGTTCTCACAACGCTTTTGATTCTCCTGTTTCCAGAGTGATGGAAGCTTCTGAAAAGCTTTCCCACTTCTCCTCTTTCCTTCTTAACCCCTGGTCCCTTTATCCCTCTTTGAGTTTATCTCCCTTTATTATGGGTGCAGTGACAAAGCTTTAGTTTACCTGAAAATCTGGGAAAGAGTGATTCAAGCTTGTCATCTTTAAAACAGATATGAATCAGAGAGAACATGGAGAATGGTTACCAGTTTGTTTCAGAAGATCGAGATTCGAATGCTTTGGACTATATTTCGGCCAAATATTCACAAATTCTTTGCATATTTTCATTAAAAAGGGATAAAAAAATGCTTCTTGAGCTATTCCAGGTTTTGTTTCTTTATTGTTATTATCTCAGGGGGCTATGCTGCTTTCTTTGGTTTTGTTTTTAAACTGACTGGGACTACAATTCCTTTCTTAGCAGAACTGAAAAATTTCTAAATCTTATTAAAATGAAAGTCATGACTAATTGTGGAACTAAGTGAGTTTTCTCAGTTATTGCCCTCTGTGGTTATCTTTACCTAGTCTGCAAGATAATAACTCATATTTTCCTTTCAAATTGCTATGCTGAAAGAAAACAGTCAGGAAAACTTCAGCCAGGGAAAGAGGTCAGTAACGAGGAGAGACAGAATGATTTAGAAACTGAGGGATGACTGAGCCAAGGTGTCATCTCTCCCAGAAACTGGGCTGATCATTCACTTAGATTCCAATTTCAGGCGGGTTCATTTTTTATTGTTTCTTTTCCCCAGGTCTTCTGACTGTTGAGAACTTCCTCTCTCACCACGCTTTCCCTTCACTTCCTCTCTACTTCCCTCCCATTCTTTCTTCCTCCAGGTGCTTTTAAAACCACTTTCAAGCTGAAATTGCAAATGAGTTTTTTTGCATTCTGAATGACAATGAGGGGCTCTGTTTGAATAGCTGAATGCTTCAATGGCAGATATTTGACTGAGCTCCCTAAAGCCCAAAGCCTCTGAAACCATCCACGATCTGAATAGAACCAATTACCAATTACAAGGAGCTGCTGCTCCTTGGAAGATTCTTTTGGTTTTTTTTTTTTTAAGTCCAAATCAATGCAGACTTATTGTAGACAGACCATTTTATCTTTTTCTTTGAAGGAAGAATTTCCCTGCAAGACTGGTTATAGGAGTCATCCACCAGATACACCATCTTCCGATGTGGGGATGTGAAAACATTCAACCACTTGGATCCTTAATTTTCAACTTACTTCCTTTTCACAGAGGCTTTCCAAGAGGCAGCTCTTACTTGTGTTGGTCTCTGTGGTCATTCCTTGTGTGCTTGCCCACTTGAGGTGAGAATATGATGCAGGTGCATTGCAAAATTGGTGTGCAGACCTCACCATCGAACCCTTCCCGTGGTTTTCAGTTGGGACATTTCAACTGCAAGCTGATGACTGGGTGGGATGTGGTCAAACTGATCATGCAGATGGTGTTTCTGCGTGTTCTTCATGCTGGTGGCTCGGGGGAGAACTGGAATGTGCGTGGCCATTACTGTCAGAAAAATGTTCTGGATACCCCATTGGAACCTGATTGCTCAAACACTTTGGGGTTTCAGCGAGGTCCTAATATCAAATCTTCTCCTGGTGCCTCCTGCAGTACAATATGATGTGAAAAGTTTCCTGAGGTGCATTCGGGGTGATCATCAGCTGATTTGAATTGTTGCTATGTCTCTGTTAACTTCAAGAGATCTTCCTCACCAAGCTGTGTGGTAGCTGCAGAAAGCAAGGATGGTCAGTCCGAGACAGCCAGCCAGTAGATGATCCAAACCCAGATTAAGAACTTGAGATTAAGATTTTTGATCCTTACAACTAAATCAAAAACTTCAAAAGGTTGGGGTTTGTTTGTTTGTTTTTTGTTTTGTTTTTGTTTTGTTTGTTTGTTTTCCCCAGAGAAGATATAGTTATATGCAGAGTCTAATTGAGATACTTTGCTGGAAAATTGTTGAATTTGTTAATTTGTTTTAGGAAGAACTAAATAAGTTCCAGCCACTTAATCCAAGACATTATATTTTAATCAAACAAACAAAACAACAACAAAAAACCCCCATAAATGGGGATTCTCCTTCATGACCTTGACTAGCCTTGATTACAGCTGAAGCCTGATCATGCTTGATTTTTCAGACTTGAAAAGTAGCATCCTGACTGATTTCATGTACTTTGAGTGGAAGTTATCATATAGCCTTCTTTCTCCACTTTGACAGATTGAATTTAGGTTTCAGTCAAGTCATTCCCTGAGCAGCAGGACCAGTGAACCCTGCTCTCATGCAAAATTGCATCCAGCCTTCCTCCTCCCCTCCTTAAACCAGCTCAGGACAAGGATTATGCTGCCTTGTTGGTTGAATCCTGCTAAAAAATGTTAAATACCCTCTGGAAGTTGGTTCCTTTGCCTTTTAGTGGCACTGAAGAACAAATTAAAGATTTACTCTTTTAGTTCGCAGCTGCTGTGGTTGTTTTAAATGAACTGAAATGCACAGAAACGTGTTTAAGACAGCTCTACAGGAAGCTGAAATTTGCCAAGGGCTACCAGAGTTATGTAGACGAGTAAAAGGTATAAGAAGGAGGTTTATTTATTCTGTCATTGTAGAATGTCTAGAACATTGTATCTCTTAAGCCCCAAACATGTTTCGGGCTTCAGAAGAGGAAACAAAGCAATTCTGAAAGAGCTGCCTGAACAAATCTGTCATGAACTTCTCCCAAATGCTCGCAAATCTATACTTAAACATTTCTGCTAGTCACCAGCTCTCTTCTAAACAGATGAAAGTATTGTTATTTTTAACAGAACTTCACTCCCAATAAAACCAAATTTCTCTCCTTTTTTTTTTTTTTTTTTTTTAATTGCTGTCCCCTAAGATATTTGTGCTTCTCTCTTTAATTTTTGTTTAACAGCATCAGATTCTATTTTCCCCTGAAGAGCTTCCCTGGTTGCCCACATCTTTTTTTCCTTAAATGCAGTCATGACTCCCTACCCAATATTGGTCTCATCTCCCCTGCTTTCCCTTCACAGCTTCAGTCTCTCCTGGCTGATAGCCCAGGCCAAATGGGATGCAGGGAGCTGAGCTCTCTCCTGCTGGCTTTCACCATCCCTCACTTTGGTTTTCTCAAGAATTAGAAAGAAGGGCCTTATACAACGTCTCAGGGATGTGTTCTGATCTGTCCTCTGTGGCTTCAGAGACATCTCCAGACAGATCTCCTTCCCTGCCCAGTTCTGCTGCTGCTGAGCTTCCTGCAGATGTCCATCCCAATCTCTTTCTGGGGGATGTCCTTCCTTGGATTTCATTGCAGTGCACAAGGCAGGGTGTTGGCAGCAGGGCAATGTCTGGTGCTATAAAGCATCTTCTTAAAAAAAAAAATATTGTCCCCTAAATGTGAAGTCATCCTGTTGGTAACACACTGGGGATTCTGCAGGCTGAGAATCCTTATTGCTTTGTTGTGTTGGCTTTTCATCTTACAGCTTAAATCCAGAGTTGCCCTAATGCTGTTATGTATTTCACAATATTGATTTTTTTTTAGCTGTCTTCATTTAATATTTTCCCCCCTTTTCTCCTTTTCCTTTTTAGACCAACCTTCACATCACAGATGTGAAGAAAGAATAGGCGCAGAAATTGCTTTTAGTTAGAGAGACTGCAATTTACTCTTTCACTACGGGAGGAAAAAGATGTCTCACCACAGAAAGAGACGCAGATGAAAGGCCAAATAGTATCTGGACCTGTGTAAGCACTGCAAGATGTGTGTGTGTGTGTGTGTGTGTGTGTGTGTGTGTGTGTGTATCTTCCTTCAGCGGTGCACAGAATCCCAGTCAATTATTTGATGCACTCGCCTGTCTGGGCTGTGACCTTCTAGAAGGGCCCCCTCCTCCAGTCCCCCCACACGACTTGTCAACACATTAGTCATATACAACTCAGCTGATGCCAAACGGCCGCAGTTCAGCCAACTATTGAGAGGCAGGAAATTCTGCTGCCTTCTTCTATTGGTCTTGGGTTTTTCCACTGTGCGGACCCGGTGGTGCTTTAAGACTGCGGAGGGCTGGGGTGAGCGCCGGTCCCTCCGCCGCGCCGGGAGGCAGGGGAGGTGAGCGGCGGGCTCAGTGCGCTCCGAGCCGCCGGGGAGCGAGGCCGGCAGCGGAGCGGAGCCGGCAAAGAAGCAGGCGAGGGAGGAAGATGTGCCCGCCTGCCCGCCCGCCTGCCGCCGGGCCGAGGGGCGCCGTGTGAGGAGCAGCAGCAGCAGCAGCATCAGGAGGAAGAGGAGGAGGAGGAAGGCGTGCGAGGAGCCGGCTCGCCGCGGCTCGGGGCCGGCCGCCGCTGCTGCCGGGGATGCTGGTGTGGCCGCGCCGGAGGATTTTGTCACCTGTGGCCCTGCCCCCGCCGCCCTGCGGGCGCCTCCCCGAGCCAAGGACACACCTGGGCCCCGCCGCG
>VYZR01077675.1:56386-74371 GCA_013400675.1 Oxylabes madagascariensis | reverse complement strand
CGGGCGAGCGTCGGCGGAGCCGCGGGGCTGCAGGCGGGGCTGAGCGCTCGCTGGGCGGACGAGCGGCCCCGCAGGCTCCGAGCAGCCACCAGCCGAGCCGGGCGAGGGCGGCCGGACCCGGTGCGCGCTGCCTGCCTGCTCCGGCCCGGCCGTGGGCGCGGCGGGCGAGGGCGAGCCCGGAGCGGGGAGCGGGGGAGCGGCGGGGGCATGTGGATGTTGGCCGTCGCCTTGCTCCACAGCATCTCGCATGGTGAGCCCCCGCCGCGGGCGTCCCTTCCCTTGTCCCCATCCTTCCCCCGGTGCCATCGGGAAGGGGAGCGGGTGGCGGTGCTGCCTTTTGTGCCGGGAGCGTCGCGCCGGCTGCGGGAGCCGCGGGGAGAAGGGCGAGGAGCGAGAGCGCCGTGATCGCTCAAAGTCGCTCACCTCGCAAAGTGACAGCGCGGCACCTCCGTGCCTGCCTCCTCCGGAACGAGACGGTGCTCGCACGGGCGAGGAGGCAGAGAGAGGCGCTTTTTCTTCCCTTCTCATCTGGAAAAGTACAGAATTTTTTGCGAAGTGCCGTAGAAACCCGTCAGAGCACACGGGGATGATTTGAAGGGCTTTCATCCTAAGCGGTCGCATTGAGATACTGCTTTCTTTCACATTTTCTTTTCTATTCGCCCTCTGCTTTCACCTTACCTTTTTACGTACGTTTAAGAAGTAGTGTGTAAAATTTATTTCACTTTCATAATTTCTCCGTGAAGATACCTGCTCTGATTTTTTTTTTTTTCCTTCACTCTTTTATGTAAAAATATGCACGGATAAGCATTACATCATCTGGAAAGGTTGAAGACTTTTAGTCAATTATAAAGTTAGGAAGGGGAAATTAGAGTGGGAATAGAATAAGGGTAAACCTGTTATTCTTTATTTTTTTTTTCCTTCTGTCAACTCTTTGACTGACAAACATTTATTGCAGTTTCTGTGCGTTTCTAATAGTGGGTTGGGGTATTTTGGAACATTCAGATATATGTGATTGAAAACCATGGCATGTGTAAAAATATGCTTAAATTGCTGAAGTTTTATTGAAAATGCACGTTTAGCATTGCAGTTTTAAGGACAGAAAACAAATTGTTCTGGGGTACCAGCTATTCTATTGCACTGCCTCCTCCGATCCGAGAACGTAACATTGCCTATAATGCTTTTCACCCGGCCAGATAAATCAGATTAAACACACAATTCTCGAAATAGGCAAAGCAGGTAGAGCAGGGAAAAAGGCTTCTTGTGTGGAATGAATGAGAGAGGAGCACAGGGCAAAGTGTGAGGTTTTCCTGAAGGATGGAATTAATTGAACCTCTGGCAGAGGGTGAGGGATGAATGCTGGATGAGGGTGCCTTCACATCTCCTTAAGTAGACACTGGATGAGAAAATGCATTGACAGGCATGGCTGGTCCAGTGTGAAGCGCTGGGGAGGGCAGAAATCAGGAGGTGAATCTTAAATGTGTGGATTTAGAGCGACCTTAAGAACATTTTTTTCTCCTGCGTGCCTCGGAATATGGAAGGATTGAAATCCCCCAAAGTGTAAACTTGGATTTTTTTTCACGTTTTTTTTTTGCCAGTAAGGAAACTGCAACAAGTTTTAACATTAAGAAATTATTTATTTATTTATCTATTTATTTATTTATTTATTTATTTATTTTTGACAGGCAGCAGCGCTGTGCCTTTTTCTCTGCCCTCTCCGGCCAGATACCTTGGAGAGAGAGATTTGGTGTCAATAGGACAGAAAGAATCAGCCTGGAAGTGCGCTCTGACCAGTGCTATTCATTTAAAACTAGATTTGCACAGAAATGAACTCTGTTTCTCTCCAGAAATCTTATTCGGAAAAAAAAAACAAAACCACAGATTTTTTTTTTTTCTACTGTACTGATGCTATAAATTCTATGCTCTAACCTAGTTAGTCCTCCTTGTGAGGTTTTTTTGCAGAACAGAATAATTTTTGCTCTATGAGGTCGAGGCACCATGAAAATCACTTCCATTTATTCCTTGATCTATGAAGTCAGCAGTAATTTCACTTTCAGTTTCCATGTGTTTTTGGATCGCAGTCAAACCTGAATTTGTCTCCCAAAGACTGAAGAGTGTAACGTGTGCATGATAGATGCATCTGCATGGATTCTGTGCTGCCACACAGTAACATCTGTACATTTGTGACTCCTGGGGGACTAAAATCAAATGTTTTTGTGTATAGTAATATTCCAAGATGAAAGCATTGTGAAAATATGTAGTGGGTGGTTCAACGATTCTTTGCAACTTAAAAAGTCTGTTTGTTTTTGGCATCATACTTGATGTCAAAATGTAGATTTTTAGGGTCTTTTTAAGGGAAATCTTGGAAGAAAATGGCACCTACCTTCATGTTAAGTCTGGATAAGATGATTTTATTCATTGGTAGCACTTATTAGGACTTATTAGGGCCATTTCATCAGAGTCAAGAGTCAGAGAATAACATTTTTAAAGGACTTCAGATTTTAATGCAGTGTCATATCAGATATGTATCTCTTTGAAGGAAATGACTGCATATATAAATAGATATGTCACGTACACATTTATTTTCATTATTCTATCTATAACTCCATCTGAACTCCATTGTGTGACAGGCAGGGCTCTTTTATGAGTGTATCTGGTGGGGGGGGACAGATTTCTGCTTGGCTTCTGCCATTGCCTTTTCTAACTCCTTATGGCATCACATCATGTTTGCTTAAAACACCAGCACAGGTATAAGTGATTTTCCATTGTGTTACATCTCATTCTGATTTTAGCTTTAAAATATGTAAGATTGTTCCTGTTCATGTTGCTTTTGATTTTTTTTTTTTTTTTTTTCTGAGGGGAGAAAGAGGTTAAAAATAAACCCACAGGTTTAACTGCAGTTGTAGTCTTGGGCTTAATTTCTGTTGGAGATAATGGAAACTATCTAAATAACAATAACAAGGTTGGCCCCCTTATTTCCCTACAGTCACTCAGCACAAATACATTTTGTCAAATTAGATATGAGCAGTGTCACTGGGAAGGCTTTATGTTTGTGAAATAGCTTCCTTTTGGGGACAATAAAGTACTGACACTCTCTTCCATCCAATTAGTATTTCTGAAGCCTGAAACAAAAACCTCCCCAAATACCTGGTTAAAGTTCATATATTTCGTGAGGGTTTAAAACTCTTGTTGCTGTGAGTTCCTTAAGAATACAGGTAACTATTAACCATAAATGCATTGCAGCCCTGGAAAGTGCGTGGGATGATATAGACATCAGTGGGAGCTCTGCAGCTGAATTCACTACCTTGAAAGCCTGAGTCATGCAGTTCTAATCCTGAGCAAGGCTTTGGAGTTGCCTTTCAGGGTTACTCTGCCTGCACCACCTTCCCTGTTACTCTGCCTGAGTATTCCAGACGTGAGCATTTCAAATGAGCAGCAGAACTCTGCTGCAGCCTGGTCATAATTAGCAATGGGGCATTTCACTAATTACAGTGAGAGAGGGCAGGGCAGGCTCTGAGGGGAGAATGGCCTCCTTCAAAATCCTGCCTGTTTTTGGTAATGACTGTGATCGAGCTAGTTCAGGTGCTGCTTTCAGAAATGAGGATCTTTCAGTATCACTCAGCCTCTGCTGTGGATATGCTGAGCCCATTTCCAGCCTTCTCTCTGGCTGCATTTTTTACATGCCCGTTGTCCACAGATGCTCTGCTGAAATCAATCGAGCATCGGGAGGCACCAATACAGCGCAGGTGACACTAAAAATACATTTCCATTAAAATGATTTCCTGTTTGAATCCTCTCCCTGCCGTCTGTCTATCAGTGTGGGTTTTAGCAGCGTTTTGGAAGGTGGAGAAGGATCACACTGAACTGAGAGCAGGGGTTAGGCTGGAGGATGAGGAGCCAGAGTGACGATGGTGCTGAGACTCCCCAAAGAAAATGGTGATTCTCCGAGCTGGGGATGCAACACCCGAGCAAAAGGGCAAGCTGCTCTCTTTGCAGAAACACACTGAGATACCTGCACAGCTGGTGTGGAATTGTGTACCTGCATCCTCACCTTGGGAAGCTGAACGGATGTGCAGGAAGCGTTCAGCTTGGTGCTTGCGTGTGGATGGCACAGCACAACCCAGGGTGTTTTCAATCTGGTGTTACCCGAGCTATGAATAGCTATTAATTAATCACCAAATGCCAAGGGGAGAGAAACTGCTATTGCTGGGCAGTCAGAGGACATGGGGATATCTATGCCTGTTTCAAAAGGTGTGTTTCTCCTGTGCTCGGGGAGTGCTGCTCCTCCAGGCGCTGGGGCTCGCCAGGGGGATTTCCTCCCGTGGTGTGGGCAGTGGCTGTGCTGGAGCTGGAGCCACAGGACACTAGTGGGCAGCAAATCACAGAATCTGTGTCTTTGTAAGCTGTGGGAGCACGCAGAGAGAGCTCCAAGAGGCATTTCACCTGTGTTTTTCTATCAAGGGTCACAAAAAACTGGCGGATGCTGCATCTTCTTCCCGTAGCGCTGGACAGTGGACGCATGTGACAGTGAAGGTGTTTTTGGGAGTGGTTCAAAGAGAAGTTGTTCTCTGCAAATTGTAAAAACAAGCCTCTAAACCATCTTAAACAGGGCTTTATTGCAGCTCACAGCTCTTCACTGTGGTTTCATGCAACCACAGAATTGTTGAGGTTGGAAAAGACCTTTGAGCCCAACAGTTCCCCCAGCACTGCCAAGTCCAGCACTAACCCCTGTCCCCAAGTGTCACGTCTGCAGGTCTGACAAATTCCTCCAGGGAGGGTGACTGTTCCAAGGCTGGAAAACCCTTCCCACAAAGAAATTTTTCCTTATATCCAATCTAAAATGACCTGGTGTAACTTGAGGCCATTTCCTCTCATCCTATCCCTTGTTCCATGGTGAAAAGACCCCGACCCCCACCTGGCTCCACCCTCCTCTCATGGAGTTTTAGAGAGTGAGAAGGTCTCCCCTGAGCCTCCTTTTCTCCAGGCTCAGCCCCTTTCCCAGCTCCCTCAGCCCCTCCTGGGCCTCCAGCCCCTTCCCCAGCTCCCTTCCCTGCCCTGGACACGCTCCAGCCCCTCAAGGTCTCCCTTGAAGTGAGGGGCCCTGAAATGAAACAGGACTTGGGATGTATTTCAGTGGAATTTCCTCAGTGCTGCTGCATGTGAAAAAGTTTAGAAGTTGATTTTAATATTGTTTGTTCTTGAGTAAAGTTTTGTCACATAACATACTGCTAATTTCAATTATTTGGGAAAATCTCATGGGTTTTGGTGATTAGTTCATCCAGAATGTTCTTCCAGCTCATGAGGTGTGCAAGTCTCTGAGCTGGGCTCTGATTGGGCCTCACTTTTTCTGTCTTTGCCTGAATAAGAGACTTTACAAATAGGCTGCCCTCTCAGGTGAGGGGATTGTTTGGGATGGGGAAACAATCTCCTCTACTAATTTAATAAACAATTGGCGTGATAAAAAAAAAGGCAGAAAGCAACAAAATGAACCATCTTTTTGGGAGTGGGAGGTCAGGGTAATGGATTGAGGAGTGAAATATATGGACTATTTTCTTTTCTCCACAAAGTTTACTCTAATTAAAAAGTTAAGACGTGTGTAGGATCAAGGCCTGTTTGAACATACCACTCATTTAGCCTTTGATTTTATTTGGCGCATGCCATTATCAGTGTCTTGGTCTTGGGGTCTTTCAGATTTGCAGTAGGAAGGACTAATTCCATCTTCTACTTTAAAAATTGAAGATGGAAGTAAAACATTATATTCATCTTTTATTCTAAGGTACATTTTTTGACATTTTTAAAGTGGTATTTCCATTGAGTCATTGAAACTCTAAATATACTACAAAAATCCAATTAAGCAACATAGGTCTTCAACATACATCAGAATGCTTAATTATTTCATGGTGAATGTGTAGGTGTCTGCAGTTAAATTACTTGTTTCACAATATATTTTGAGTTATTTCATAATCTTATTTAATCATCATTTTCTTTTCCTTTAAACTGTTGTGAAATCAATGAAATTAAGACCTGAAATTGTAATTCTTCAAAAGAAGCTTTATCTTCTCGGTCTTCACCTCCCTGGCCCTTCACAACAATTGGTGTTGTCAAAAATAAAATAACAGAAAATGGGAGGTATTTAATAATAAAAACCTTCCACTGCTCAGTATTTTAGAGCACTGAAGAGAACACCTTCAAGAACAAGCCACTGATTCCTCAGGTACTTGTTGGCACTGGGAGCTTTTCTTGTCATTGCTCGTCTTTGGATACTGCCATTCACAAAAAAAAAAAAAAAAAAAAGTTACCTCCTAAGTACTTTTTTTTTTTTTTCCTCATCAGAGCATTGGGTTACTCATCAGAAAAAGGAAAAGCAGGGTAAAGGAAAATGTAGGGTCAATAAATACCTTTCACAGTGGAGTGGGCAACAAATGCTATGATCTGTTTTGAGGAAGGAAAGAAAGGCAAGCGGATGGACAGACAGGCTGACAGAGATTAGCAAGTCTTCCCAGCATCCCTATTTAAGCTATTTTTACTCAGAAGGCAGGGAGTAAGACTTAAGAATGAGCCAGCAATCCTATTTATAGAAAGCCGTTTTTAAATGCAAAAGCTCTGAGAAGGAGAGTCACCTCCATCCTAAACACCAGCCAGCCTGGAGCTCCCTCAGTGCCGAGGGAGGGAGCAGCCCGGCCACCCGAGCTGCATCACTGATGTTCTCCTGCTGAAGCTTCCAGAAGGACAGAGCCCTTGGAAATGCAGGACTTTGGGCCATGGGGCAGCCCAAGAGCACGGCTGAAAATAGCTCCACATCCACGTGGCAGAGACAAAGGCACACACAGGGTGAATTCACCTGAGGAATTTTTTTTGCCTGGTGCCTCTCCGTGTATTCTCTTGGAGATCCTGCTGGTGTGACTCTCAGTGTAATTTGTCAGGGATACAGTTCCTTCTGAGATTTTAAAATAAACATATATATTTCTGAACATTTACATATATAAATCTGCATAGTTTATAATTGCTTAAAAACTACTGCATATGGAAAATTTGGCACTTGCTTTGCTGCCCAAGTGCGCTGGATGCTATTTTCTTCCCATTAATTACACTGTAATCCCATGCAGAAGATTTGTGGCTCAAGGTTTACATTTTGCACTAGGCTAACAATTCTCCTCAGCAACTTTCTGCCACCTAAATTCTTGGAGTAACTTTGGGGAGCCCTCCAGTGTTTTAAGAACATCAGAAGCATATTCTTGAAACGACCGGGACTATTTCAGCGCAGCTAGAACATAATTATACTGCACTGTAGCTGCAAATAGTTGCCTATCTGCATAATCTACTCACAGCGATTCTATAGATAAGATTGTAGGGTTGCTGTGCCTATATAAATATCTGTTGGTGTGAAATCCTCTCGTGTGGTTTTGCAAATGGAGCGGCTCACGCTGAGCCTGCACACTCGGGGTGTTCGTCTCACAGCCCTACAGAGGGGCAGCCCCCAGTGACTCCTGAATTCTGTGGAATTTTGGGTGAATTCCACAGAATTCAGGGATTTGTGGAAGAGCTTGTTCCCTGCTCTGCTCTTTAGGAGGGTCTCCGTGATAACAACTTGTTCAGTAAAGGTTTCTAGAGGGCTAGTAGTCAGTGTGGAGCTCGAATGACAGATGTCAGTCTTTGAAGTGTGGTTTTTGTTTGAGCTAACTCCTGTTTCAGCTGGGAAGTTTTTGGGATGTGCAGGCTTGGAGGAATCCATGTGTTGTTGTTACACTGCACTCCACTAATCCCATGGTAGGATTTGAGGGCACCCAAATCTACTTGGTTGCTTTTTTTCCCAGGCCATTGAAAGGTGATGCATAAAGTGCAAGCTCCGGCTTCTATTGAATTCCCTTGTGCAATTGTTTTTCTGTCAGGAATCATTGTGTTTTGGGTGTTTGGGTGGTGTGGTTTTTTTTTGTTTTTTTTTTTTTTTTTTTTTTTTTTTTTTTTTTTTTTTTTTTGTGGTATTACCTTCTGAAGTCTTTGGGGTTTTCTGTGGAAGTTTTATTAGGAATTTTGGCCCTGACTCAGGAAAATACCGTGAATGCATCAAGTCAGTCTCTTGATAATTATGAGGTGAGCATGTGACAAGCTGTGAGAATGCTCCTGGCTTGAGTTAAGGACAGAGCAAGTCCTTGACAAAGTCATTTTTGTTATGAAAAGCAGATTCAGCTGTCCCTGGAATGGGATCTTGCAGGAAAAAACGTCATTGAAGCAAAATAGGCTTTAGGTGGACCTCAGCTTAAACAGTAAAGTGGTTCACCATCCACGCTACACATTGTCCACCTGAATGTTTTCCTCTCATTAAGTGGCTTTTCTGTGGGGCAGTTTAAAAGCCAGTTCATGTATTGTTTCTAGACAGGTCAACCATAATTTGTGTTGCAACTGCAGTTGTGAAGTACAAAGCAAAGTGTCTGCTGTGTCATGATATGAAGGAAGTAGTTTGGGAAGCTGTCAATGAAATAGAAGTTCTCCAGTTATGTTTGCAGACATCCACTGTAGAGTGTTTTTTTGCATAGTTAAGTGATTTTTCAAATGTCTGCAGTAATATTTGCATTATGCTTCTTTATGCTTTTAGCTGTATTTTTTTAGGAAGCTTTCCTTTGTATCTTTCTTTCCAGTTTTGTTGTGTGACTTCAAGGTTTCTCTTCCACAAGGGCAACCTTTTCCACAGCCCTCTTGTGCAGGGGCTTTAAAAATCAGATTTTTGTCATTTCAAGCACAGACACTGAGGTTCACCTCACTAGGGAACTTGAGTGGTAGGTGATGATTACCATGGTCTTTGTTGTGCCAGCTGTGGCTGAGGCTTTTTGTTCTCAACTTTTTGTAAATATATATCTATAAAATGCAGAATGAATGCTTAGGGGAGAGGGAGGGATGGGGGCACAAACATAACTTTTAGTGGGGAGGGTAAAGGAAGTGAAAAGGGTAAGTTGGAACTGCACAGGTATCCAGACAGGGATGTAAGGTGCGGTGAGAAGAGGGAGGGCATTCACAGGGCATGAATCCCTGTGGGACAGCAGGAGGGCAGTCTCTGAGGGCCAAATTGGAGCTGGAGAGGTTATGGTGAAGGACTGAGGTCTTGGCTTCAGTTTGCAGTGGGGAAGGCAAAGCTGAGCCTGTTCCCCTGTGAGCTGTGGGTGGAGAACACGGCAGAATGTGGCTTTGGGGCTACCCAGTGCTCTATTTTGCCTACTGATCCATGGTCCCCACGGATCCGGCAGTGTGCCCAGGGACAGGGAGCTCAAAGTCCCAGCTGCCCTTGTCCTTCACTGCCTGCAGTCAGATTTTTCTTTCACTCTTATCTCCTCCTGTCATTTAATCTCTGCTGTAGGCTTAGTTTGAGGCCTACTACCTGTCTTCTCTCCACATTTTTCCTAGTTATTTTTGTTTATTTGCCTCTTCCCCTGAGGCAGATGGATTTGGGGGAATGGAGGAGATCAGGGATGGACAACCTTACGAATGTCAGCGTGGCTGTAGGGTAGGAAGGGCAAATTCCCCATCTGAGAGAAGGAGGAAGGGGCTCAGCTCCTTTTTTGGGCAGGAGGGAGATAATTAATCCTGGGGAAAAGAGGCTGAGCTGTCAGGCTTTCAGAGGAGCCCTGGCAGGGGTAATTTGCTGTCCAGGTTCGGTGCAATGGGGTCTGCTCAGAGCAGGTGCCTGATCCCCCAGCCTCGCTCCTGGGGTGGGAATCCTGGGGTGGGAATCCTGGGAGCACTGCTGGCTGGGGAGGAGCAGGTCCCCAATTCCCCACTACAGAGCAGCTCCTGGTCTCAAACAAATTGGAGAGCTGCTTGCTTAGCAAGTCCTGAGGAACACTGAACAGTCATGGTGGGAACACAGCCTGGAGGAGGGATTTTTTTTTTTGTTTGGTTTGGTTTGGTTTTTGTTTGTTTGTGTTTTTTGTTTTTGTTTTTTTAATTTTTTTTTCAGGGGAAGAAAGAAAGGATTAGATTTTAGCTTTTCTGTCCTAGTCCTGAGTAAAAATCTTGTCAAAAATCTTCTGTTCCTCACCAGTTTTTGGCCTTGTCCATTGTGTTCATGCTCGAGGAGCAGTGTGGCTTCAGAGAGATGTGACTCAAACTATGCTTGTCCCACTGGTGATGGAGCTGGAGGCCTTTTGGAATACCCAACCACTGGCACACATGAAGGGAGTGCAGGGCAGAAGAAATGCCTGTCTGAAAACACTCCAGCTTCAGCAGTTCAGTACATATTTATTAAGTCCAAAAGTTAGTCCCTGGTGGATAAAAGCAATTACAGCATTTCTACCACATCCCAAAATGCGTTTCCATAGAAGAGAAGAATGCTGGGCCTGAGTAATTTTAAAAGGACTTAATAAGATTTTAAAAATAATATTTTCCTAAATAATAGTAGTCTGACTGCTACTTATTTTCAAGAGGTTTTGAGAACTTTTGGTGTCAGTAAATGGACTCTTGTCAGTGTTGAAGTAGAACACCCTTGTTTGCTCACCATGTGTTGCAGTTGCTGTCCTTCCCCACACTGTTTCTGCTGCTTTCAGTCCCTGGCGTGGACTGATTGGAATAATTCGGGTAGGGGTTGAGGTCGGCTGAGCATCTCAGCTCTGCCATTTCCTAAGGCACGTGCAGCTGGCCTGGTGCTCAGAAGATTTTACACACAATAAGAGAAAGATTCTACACAAAATAAGTAGCCTGTATGAAACAGCTTCCAAGTGGGAAAGGAAGGCATCGTGGCATTGCACAGCGCTGGTGCCCTCGTGGGTTGGGAAGTGGAAGGTGTGGGGAGCTGAGCTATGACTGCAGCAGGGGATGCTCTCACTTGGCCCAGGGCCTTCCAGAGGGCAGGAAGAGAAGAGAAGAGAGATTTAGGGGTGATTTTGAGGAGATGATTGTCCAGCCTGTCTCTGACCATGGTGCAGTCTCAGGTAACGTTACCAGCTCTGTGCCCCTCCCCTCACACTTTGCCATGTTGCAGCTTTTGGGAAGAGATGTAAAATCTCCTGAGTTTGCTCTTAAGCTGTTGCTTGGAAAGAAACGCACGGGAATTTAAAGCTAGATGTTTTAAACAAGTAACACATTTTAGACCCCATACCTTTTAAATCCTAATGGAACTACTTTCACTTTTTAATTAAGTGGCCTCCATGTGTGGTGGTATAGGATCTCTCTCTTCGAGTCAGGAGTGTGTGCAGTAGGGTGGTTTTACCTTCATGCCAGTGAGAAACCGATTTATTGCCTTGATGTCGCTGTTGAGCATCAAACAACGAGCGAGACTCTCCATCAGAAGGTTAGAAAAAGTGAATCTTTATTTTTGAGATGTGACTCTCTTATATGGTATTTTACACAGACCAATTTGATTGGTGAAACAAAGGCAAACCTCTTCAATCACATTGGTTAAAACAGATGTTCGTCAAGAAACCTCTCCTGTGAGAAAGAATGGATAAACACAGGTACAGTTACGAAAACATTTCTCTTGTTTACAGAAAATCTCCTGGAAAAGAAATTTCCCAAAAATCAAAATACAATCAAAACAAGGGCTACACTTTATAATTGTGCAGCCTGAACAACCTGCTCTAGTGGAAGGTGCCCATGGCAGAGGGATTGGAGTTGGGTGATCTTTAAGGTCCCTTGCAACCCAAACCATTCCAGGTGTTTTTTCATGAGTTCATCTGTCAGCCACTTATGGAAAGTGTGACAATGCTTTAGAGGGACGTACAGCTCTGCTGCTGGGAGGTTTTCTGGCATCATCACCTGCTGCTTCCTGCCTTCTTGAGAGCTTCCAGACTCTGAATATTGATTGCACATAGGAGGGTGCNGTTTGGTTTGGTTTGGTTTTTGTTTGTTTGTGTTTTTTGTTTTTGTTTTTTTAATTTTTTTTTCAGGGGAAGAAAGAAAGGATTAGATTTTAGCTTTTCTGTCCTAGTCCTGAGTAAAAATCTTGTCAAAAATCTTCTGTTCCTCACCAGTTTTTGGCCTTGTCCATTGTGTTCATGCTCGAGGAGCAGTGTGGCTTCAGAGAGATGTGACTCAAACTATGCTTGTCCCACTGGTGATGGAGCTGGAGGCCTTTTGGAATACCCAACCATTGGCACACATGAAGGGAGTGCAGGGCAGAAGAAATGCCTGTCTGAAAACACTCCAGCTTCAGCAGTTCAGTACATATTTATTAAGTCCAAAAGTTAGTCCCTGGTGGATAAAAGCAATTACAGCATTTCTACCACATCCCAAAATGCGTTTCCATAGAAGAGAAGAATGCTGGGCCTGAGTAATTTTAAAAGGACTTAATAAGATTTTAAAAATAATATTTTCCTAAATAATAGTAGTCTGACTGCTACTTATTTTCAAGAGGTTTTGAGAACTTTTGGTGTCAGTAAATGGACTCTTGTCAGTGTTGAAGTAGAACACCCTTGTTTGCTCACCATGTGTTGCAGTTGCTGTCCTTCCCCACACTGTTTCTGCTGCTTTCAGTCCCTGGCGTGGACTGATTGGAATAATTCGGGTAGGGGTTGAGGTCGGCTGAGCATCTCAGCTCTGCCATTTCCTAAGGCACGTGCAGCTGGCCTGGTGCTCAGAAGATTTTACACACAATAAGAGAAAGATTCTACACAAAATAAGTAGCCTGTATGAAACAGCTTCCAAGTGGGAAAGGAAGGCATCGTGGCATTGCACAGCGCTGGTGCCCTCGTGGGTTGGGAAGTGGAAGGTGTGGGGAGCTGAGCTGTGACTGCAGCAGGGGATGCTCTCACTTGGCCCAGGGCCTTCCAGAGGGCAGGAAGAGAAGAGAGATTTAGGGGTGATTTTGAGGAGATGATTGCTGTGTCCAGCCTGTCTCTGACCATGGTGCAGTCTCAGGTGACGTTACCAGCTCTGTGCCCCTCCCCTCACACTTTGCCATGTTGCAGCTTTTGGGAAGAGATGTAAAATCTCCTGAGTTTGCTCTTAAGCTGTTGCTTGGAAAGAAACGCACGGGAATTTAAAGCTAGATGTTTTAAACAAGTAACACATTTTAGACCCCATGCCTTTTAAATCCTAATGGAACTACTTTCACTTTTTAATTAAGTGGCCTCCATGTGTGGTGGTATAGGATCTCTCTCTTCGAGTCGGGAGTGTGTGCAGTAGGGTGGTTTTACCTTCATGCCAGTGAGAAACCGATTTATTGCTTTGATGTCGCTGTTGAGCATCAAACAACGAGCGAGACTCTCCATCAGAAGGTTAGAAAAAGTGAATCTTTATTTTTGAGATGTGACTCTCTTATATGGTATTTTACACAGACCAATTTGATTGGTGAAACAAAGGCAAACCTCTTCAATCACATTGGTTAAAACAGATGTTCGTCAAGAAACCTCTCCTGTGAGAAAGAATGGATAAACACAGGTACAGTTACGAAAACATTTCTCTTGTTTACAGAAAATCTCCTGGGAAAGAAATTTCCCAAAAATCAAAATACAATCAAAACAAGGGCTACACCTTATAATTGTGCAGCCTGAACAACCTGCTCTAGTGGAAGGTGCCCATGGCAGAGGGATTGGAGTTGGGTGATCTTTAAGGTCCCTTGCAACCCAAACCATTCCAGGTGTTTTTTCATGAGTTCATCTGTCAGCCACTTATGGAAAGTGTGACAATGCTTTAGAGGGACGTACAGCTCTGCTGCTGGGAGGTTTTCTGGCATCATCACCTGCTGCTTCCTGCCTTCTTGAGAGCTTCCAGACTCTGAATATTGATTGCACATAGGAGGGTGCACAATATGGGCAAACCCTGAGATGAATTTGCCCTGGTTACCTCATTTTATTAACGTACACTCATTCGGAGGAGCTGAAAGGATTATTAGTAATCGCCCTGTAAGAGGGATACAATCAATTTAAATTAGCTCACGTTTGAGCCTGTGTGATCTGGTGCCTTTAAAATGTAGGTAAGCAGCTCATCATTTTGCTCTCTTACATAACGTTGTAGGAAACTTTTCCCAAGCCCAATCTTGCGGCACGTAGGCACGTGGGTTAATTGTGGACTAGTGATTGGATTCGATGATCTCTGAGGTCTCTTCTAATCTCAGTGATTTTATGATCTTCTCTATAAATGTTGTAGTTCATTACATCTGGATTTTTTAATGTCCAGCAGAATTATCCATTTGAAAACCTAAAACACTTATTCAAAGTCATTCAACTGCATTATTTTGTGTAAAAAATCAAAGAAGAGACACTTCTGAAGATTCTTTTCCCTGTCCAAGTCCTGCTACTGCCCTTCTTCCTTTCCATAAATTCTTCCAGGCTTCCTCCTGTCCATATGTCTCATCCTAACAAGCGTCATTTGATGGGTAAACACCAGGGGTGATTTTCCTGGTCTCTCCAGGTTTCTGCCTTACAGAAGTGGTATGATTTTACCAGGAAAGTCAGTATTACACAGCAAAGCTCCCTTAATATCTCTTGCTTTTCCGTTCTTGCCCGCCCCGAGCCAAAGAAACCCAGCTGATTTAGACTAATTATTTCAAATGCAGTTTGTAAAAGGATGCTAATACTTTGCTGTATCCCTGAAGGTCATCTCAGCGATCCATAGTTAAACATTCATGTGGGAGACTCTGGGGGAAACAGAAAGGGATGATTATAATGGAAGCACAGTGGGCTAAAGGGTGTGCTCGTGCTCGAGTCTTCACAAGGCAAACCAGGGTAGTGGAGTGCTCCTGTGCTTTTACAGCTCTTAAATCTGAATAAACTAAAGCCTGCAGACCCTGCTTCAACATCTCTCACGCTGGAGAACTGTGTGCGATCCAGGACTGCTTCAAACTGCTTCTTCAGCACCACAATCCTCAATCTCTGTTGTGTTTTACTAAGGGGAGAAAAAAAAAAATTATCTGTGCACGATCTCGTGTCATTAAAATGTGCTGGTGCCCAAGGTGTTTCTTCGTCTGTTCCTCTGGCAGCTTTTCCCCTCAAGTGATTATGCTAATTAGTGTTTGATCAGATGATTAAATTATAATTCGATTAATCCTACGTGCTAAATGCTCTGAATGCATTTCCACTGCCTGAATGCCTTGTGCTTAAGCATTCCTGTTTGCAGCTTGATAGGAGGCTCCTGCCTTTCCCCGTGCCTAATGGATTTTCTGTATTAAACCCTCTACAGTTCCTTTTAATGTTGGGATGCAGGGGAAAGGGCTTTTTGTTTTCCTCCTCTGCTGCACAGAACCAGAAGTAGGTAGGTTCCTCCCAGAGGATCTGAATGTTGCTAGGGATTACAAAAAATAAGAGAGGAGAGAAAGGTTCCCAGCTTTTTATATTCTGTTAATGTATACTCACCATGTCCCATTCATAACTCAGAACTTACCAAGGCAAAAAACTACGGTACAGCTAAATCCTCAATCTGTTTGCATTCTGAATGGTATTTTCCCCAAATAATTCCCTCATTTTCAAAGCCAAAATGTATTTTGGTCCAGAGATCCTGTTCCTTGGAAAACAAATTTTCTGTCTTCATGAGAGTGGGGTAGAGAGAGAGAGAAGGTTGTTTCTCCTCCTACTACCTGCTCTGCCCTCCTTTTCCCCCAGATTTATTTTTGCATGCCATCTCTAGGAGGCAATCTCCAGCAAGGGTGTAGAATGAAGAACACACTGAAATTACAACCTTGGTGCTGCTGAGAGATTAATGCTCAGCTGCAGCACTGCTTTCTTTGTCTTTGGGGTCCTGCATTTTTAGGTCATCTAATTTCATATGACTCAATTCTACATACTGGAGAAAAACAAAAAAATCAATAATAACATTAATTTTTTTAAAACAAGAGGTGCTTTGGCTTTCAAAATTAAATATGTACAGGTGTTACATAGCTGAATATGTTAACTAGCCTCTCTGTTTTTATGGAGGTAGGCACCAGTGTCTTCCTCTGTCAGAGTCTGATAGTAATGAGTGGCTGGAGTTTAGAGGGAGGATGTTAAATTTAAATCCCTCGGTTTGTTTCCATCCTGCAGCGCAGAAAACACTATCATGGAACAGCCTCCCTCCCTCTTCCCCTCTCTCCCTCTCCTGAATTCATCTCAGGGGAAGTGTGAAACAGATTGAGAACAGGGTTGCCAAGACCTGTCTAGGGGGATTTTGCTTTTTTGTACCCCAGGTGTGGGAACGTAGAGCAAGGGGGAATAGGGATGTAAAGGATGCTTTCCCTTCCCTCTCCTTTCCTTTTTTTACCCGAAAAGCTGTCAGATTCATAGAGCTCCTTTCACATCTTCTTTTACTCCTTTCAGACTGTCTAGGAAAAAAATTTTACCTGTGAGGTGACTGGCATGCTGCAATCTATTGCCAGCTATAAACCAAAGTGGGGTAAATGAGTCCTCTGAAATTAAAGTCATAGAGGCCAAAAGCACCCTCATTCTATCAAAGTGCAGTTGTGTGGCAATGATGGAACACTGAGATCTCGTGATTTAAGAAAATCTATGCCCTGCCAATGAATTCAGCCTCATCCTTTGCCGGGGACCCCACCCTGGGAGTCTTTCCCTCACCCTTGGCTCACCAGTTTGCACTCCTGCCTCAGTTCTGCTCCCTCCAAACAGATTGTGGGCAGATGTTTGCTCTGCCAACATCTGTGCAGATTTAAGAAATTAAAACCTATGGCTGTCTCCTGCTATGTGCTTGGGAGGGGGAATTGCCCCGATCCCTCATGGGATGGATGCAAATCCCCTGCTTTGTGCTGCAGCTGGAGCACTCCCGTGAACCCCTCTGCTGTCAGGGTTTGTGGGGTGCAATCCTCCATCTGGAAGGCAGTGATGAGTAGCTGCAGGCAGTAATACCTTCAACCCATCCAGATAAATAGATCTGGAAGTAGGCTTGTGTCACCATCCTCATTTTAGAACTGAAAGAATTAGGCTAAGCTGAATTAAGGCTCTAATTCTAAATGAAAGTGCTAGCTTAAGAATGCTGCTTAGCTCATTCTTTTTAAAAGTTTAATTTCAGATTCATTTCCTGAGTATCCCCATGTGGACAGGTCCTCAGACTCTGCCTGGCCTTGGGTAAGCTACTTAAGCTTGTGACCTGAGGACATTACTGCAAAATACACTGAAGCATGTGTGGGAAGTGCATTAAGAATTCCATGGGAGGTAATTGTATGCCTGCCATTTTTTTTGTTTTGTTTTGTTTATTTAGCATTCTCTGTGTGGCCTCCCAGACAGAAATCAGCTTTGCAAAGTTGATCTTGGAGTAGGGGAAAGATATCCAAGTGGGGAGACTGGCTGTGCTGAATGGGGCACTCCAAGATACTCCATTGAAGTCTCTTAACTCACCTCCCTGTCTGTGTGGTGGGAACACATCCCCTGCCCACCTGACAAGTGCTCTTTTGGGTGGATATAAATATCCTTAGAGCTTGGACCCTTTGGAGGTAGAGGAATTCATGGTGAGCAGCATGAAAACCCTTTGGAAAATGCCGTCCCCATGTCACTGCTTTGTCCTTGCTCTTTCCCAGGGAAGAACACATTCCAATGGTCCAGCAGCAGAGGTCAGTGCTGATTTGCATTGGAGAGGCAAATCTAAGCTCAGAAGGAAGGGGCAACCCACCCACATCTCCTGTGTACAAAAAAACCCCACCACACCCTTCATTGCCATTGATGTCACGTGCCTCAGTCGTGTTTTGCTGTGGGTTGTCCATGTAAAAACTGGTAGCTGTTGATAGGATATCACCATCCTTGTGCACGGCATGAACTGATGCTGTTTTAAGCATAAATGCTGCTTAAATGCTTAAATGCTGCTTAAATGCTCTTAAATGCTGCTGAATCAGAGCTCAACATATCTGTAACTAGTCTGGCTTCCCACCTTCAGGCAGCTCCAAAGGGACATGGATGGATTTTGAAGAGGGTCTTTCTTTGGGGGAGAGAGGTGGGACACATGGCTGACATGCAGCTCTGATCTCAGTTAAAGTCTCCTGAGGCTTGCACAGAAATTTGATGGACTTCTTCTGATGCCTTGGGAAGGCTGACCTGGAACAGAGACTGGACAGAGCTGGAGAATAAAGTAGGTATTTATTAAAAG
>VYZR01077675.1:32246-55551 GCA_013400675.1 Oxylabes madagascariensis | reverse complement strand
TTTCTCTTAAAAAAAAAAAAATAAAGCCTGCAGCTTCCTCTTGGAATTGGGTCTGTGAGCAGCTGACTACGTTTGCCATGAATGACAATTAATAATGCCTAGCAACAACAACTAAACAGAGCAGAAATAAGATTGTCTGGGGAGAAGGGGAAAAAAAACCCCAACAACAATCACTGGATAACCCATATGCTTTATTTTCAAGGTGGAATTAGTGAATTCGAACTATTTAGCTACTGTATGCACTTAACTCTGGGCCACCCATATGTGGAAGGTTTTCTTGGCCGGATGGGAGGAAAATTTAAATTTTTGTGTCTTTTGCCTTTTCCTCCTGCATTAACAGCTAGTGCAGCACTAGCTCTCACCTCAGGAGGAAAAGCTGCTTCCTCCTTCTGTCCTCCCTTCTCCTGCTCGGGGCTGTCTCTGGTACCATCTCACAGCACTTGCCAGTCCCAAAAAATTGGTTTGAAAGTGAGGAGAGTAATTTACCTGTGTTTTAACTTATTTTTCTCCTACTGTTCCCTTTTCTGTCCTTCCTCAGTCACACCAGAAATGTAAATATTCATCATCAGAGATGACTAAAATTGCATAAGAAGTTTTTCTTTAGCTCTGCCAGAAAGAAGTTTGGATTCATACACCTGGAGTGGATCTTATTCCCTCTTGGAAAAAAAATGACTTAATGATAAAAAAATGCGCTTCTACAAAGTCAATATTCCTTTCAAGTTCTGCCTGTGCTTTCATCAGCTTGGGGTGTGTATGTGGGAGAATGTTTAGAAAGAATAGTCACAAAAATGCTTTCTGGCAAAGGAAGAGATCACAGATCAGATCAATGAGATTTCCACAGAAAAGAGAATTGAAGTGATTTAATTTTATCAGCCAGCAATCTTACATTTGGGACCAGTCATGTTTTACTGGTGTCTCTAGCAAATAAACTTCTTTGAGAAAATATCATAGACAAATAATTGATAAAACCTCAAAAACCAAAGCCTGGCATGCAATTTCAAAATGAACATGTGTACTTCTCTAAAACCATTAACATGCATGGCTTTTGATCGTGACAGGCTCTAAGAAATGTGAAGGTCCTGCAAAATGGTGTTTAATTAATTGTGCTCTGGCATAAATGTGCAAATTTTGTAGAAAACCTCTCCTTTCACGACTAAGGTTCTCAAGGGACAAGACACATCAACAGCGAGGAAAAAGCAAAAGAGTGGAAAAGGTGTATCTTGAATTATTTTTCCTTGTTGGAGTGCCCAGACCATTTTCATCCTCTCATTTATGAGACCCTGTCCAGTTCATTATACCTGGTTAAAGGTGGCTACATTAGCCCTCAAACTCTGCACAATTTGACCTAAACCACATGAGGACTTGGCCCCTAAAAGATTCTGTTATTGCTGTTTTCTCTGTCCTTGCCTTTCAGGAATAACAGAGCTGCTTGTGTTGGGTCTGAGCAGTTGGTGGTGATCTAGTCTACAATTTTTGGTGTAAAAATGATCTTTTGGGATTATTCCAGGATAAGAGTGTTAGAACCACAACTAATGAACTCTAAGTACAGAAATTGAGTCTCCTTTCTGGATGGTGGCTGTGGCAAATATTAACACCAGATGGACACACAATTGTGCTTCTGGAAAAAGACCTCTCTCTATAATTATTTTTCCCCCACTAAGCAGTAACTGCAGTTGGAAATGTTATTCAAGTCCTCCTTATATTTGAATTTTCACTGCTGACCTGTTGTAGCTCAAAATTCCTTCTGTCTGAAATGGACAAGTCACAGTTTGTTCCACATCATAGATAGAGTTGTCTTGCTCCAGAACCCAGGGAATAAAGCTGAGGCAGCATTCCAGCCTCTTGAGACCTTCCTAAGTAAGGGACATTAATAAAAACACTTCATTTTATGCACTTACAGAAATTCCTAAATATTCTAGTACACATAACAAAGATCTGCTTGTTCTTGACTGCGGCTCATTGTTTTTGGATCTGGCTGACAATTACATTTGCCTTTACACAGCTTCCCAATTCATTAATAGATCGATTGGAACATGAAACACTACATAATACAGGATTAAACAGCAGATCACATTTGCTAGCCTGCTTTTCTCTTTATTCAGAAAAGAAAGAAAAAGCCATCACTGAGCCATCACACTGGACAATAAATAAAAATATTGTTATATGACCCTTTCCTAGAACTATTAAAAAAGAAAAAAAGTTATATAGACATCTTCAGTTTTGTGTTCATAGTCTCTGGTTTAATGTATGTGATGGAAGAAAAATCCCATCACTTTCTAGACTCCTGATATACTTTCAGACACACTGATTGACAAGTCATAAGTAGTGCTCCCAGCAACATTTTAGTTCTGTGGATTTACAGCTCATTATCACTTAGGCTCTCTGTAAAGATTTAAAACTGCCACATTTTTAGAACCTGAAATAGGAATAATAATAATAAAAAAAGGCTAAAATAATTACCTCTAAAATGTGTATTACTGGCGTTATCAAATCCTTATTTTAGCAGGAGAATGTATTGGTGTTTTAAAACTCAGCAGCAATTGACATAAAGTTTCAGTGGAAATATTTCTGTCAGGATTTTGAAAATGTGTTTGATCTTAATGGCTCCAGAATGAGGTAGAAGAAGGGAGTTACGTGGTTTAGCATTAGCAGAGAAGACCTTAGCTCAAATCTCTGCTTTGTTACCTGTTTGCAGGTGCAGTGGCAGAAAAATCTACTTGGTTTTCACAGGTTCCTCAAAAAATGAGACTATCCCATGCTCAGGAACACGATAGGTGCACTCCATGCTGCTGGTTCCTACATGGAAGTCCAAAAGGAAAACCAAATTAATTTGCCGTTGAGTGAATCATTGCTAAAGAAAACAGCCTGCAGAAATGCTTATTTTAGGCAGTGTTTGCACTGTTCAGCAGGCACTTCAAAAACCTTGGGGGTGATTGGAGAGCGAGTCGTGGGATGCAAATAAATCAATCCCTCCTGTGTATTTTAGTGTGGAAACCACAGAAAACCTGAGCTGGAGTGCACACACAGCCAACTGCAATGCAGTCCGTGGCTGAGAAGGAAAAATGTGTTATTCAGGTGAGAAATAAGCTCCCAGGTATCAATTTTATTTTTTCTTCCCTGGATCAAGGGAGCTCTTTCAGGGTAATCTGATTTCAGCGTTCGCTGTGACTTCTGCTGGCTGCCTCTGGAAAGCTGTGCTCTCTGTGCCAGGCAGTAATTGCGTTAATCATCCATTTTTAAATAACTGCATTTGAAGTTAAGTTGAGAATTGCTTTTCAGATCTTTAATTTGCTTTGGAAAAGTGAAATAATTCCCACAAGGGTTGTGCTAATCAATATTCCAGAGGCAAGTAACCTTTGCTAATACTTGAATATAGGATACTCTATATTCTTCTGCCTAAAGAATTCTGGGGAAAAAAAAAATACACAAATCCAACCTGAATTTTGGCAGGTTAATAACTTTTCTGACTGCCAGGCATAGGGGTTTTTAGTCAACAGGAGATTCATCAAGTACAAAATTGCATTATATTATCTTCCTTTCATTGTTGTTGTTTTTATTTTAAACCTTCTCGCTAATATAAATGATGACAAATTGCAGGGTTGTAAATTTGAAAGTCCCTAAATGGCATTTTTGTCAAAGCCTTTCCGCTGAAATGCTTACTTGGAGAGATTTTTTTAAACCTCAGGAGCTGGGGGAGGGGTTTTAATTATAATTATTATGCATCATGACACAATGCATTATGCATCATGGTTGTTTTTCTGCTTTTTAAACACTTGTTATGGATGATGAAACTAATACAAACGGACATCCAGGGAGAGCCTCTGCACAAACCTTCCTGTGATGTCATATTCTGTTTCCAAGGTATTGCAGCACTTGGAAACGAGAGGATGGGCAAACTTAGGGGCACCTGGAAGCACACTAATAATTACCTCACAGGTAGTCATCCAGGGAAAGTCACCTTTTCTTCAAAGGTGTCCTTCCGTGGAACTGGATAAAAACCTCATGTTTTAAGAACTAAAACTGGTAGAATGTGGGCGTTACTTCCTTAAACATGGGAGTGTTTGACCCTGCCTCCTTTGAAGCCACCTGCAAATTACTGCTGATGCTCAGAACTTGCTTTCTTTAGCTTGTTTCTCCCACCCAGACATGCACATAACTGAAAAATAAATCAGTGGTAAGGCTGATTGGAAAGCTGATGGGATACAATAGATCCAGTGCCAGAGCTGCTTTTTCATCTTGCCTCTCTCCACCAAGTAAATATTTCCTGTTCCCTTGGAATCAGTTTGATATTTAGGTTCTGCACAGGTACAAGAGGAACAAAGGTGAGAATCGTGCATTCATTTCTTTAATAAAACCTGTTTTGTAAATAGTCATAGAGCTTGCATAAGCTGCATCCTGGAAAAATTAAGGGAGAGAGAGAAAATCTGAATAGATTTTTAAGGAGTCACAGCAGGCAATGGATTTGAGAGAGGGGGGAAAAATAAAAATACTGTGCTTCCCCAGGAGGCAAGTAGAATCCAATATTTCATAATTCAGGGATGGGGAAAGGAAAATTCAGTGTCATTGTGGATGTTAAACATGATACTGGTGGTGACCCACAGACAATTGGCAACTACATTTGTTTCCTGAGATGCTGATCAGGAAAGTCTGAAATCTGTGTGTCCCTCCCATCCAAATATCCAGAATAATTGCCTGGTAGTTGCACCCTGCTTTTTTAAAGGAAAAAAAACCCAACAAAAAACCAATCCAAACCCCACAACAATCTCTTCTACCCCTGTATGTGCTCTGCACCTCCAGGCTGGCTCCAGTTTCTGCCTCCAAGTTGAAACCTGTGGTTGTGGCTTGGAGGTTTTGCCAGGAGGTTGAAAAATTAATTGATTTGTTCTTTTTTTCTGTCTTTACTATTCCCTCCTTATATTTTTCCAATTTTGTGGTTACAGAATGATAATTGTCTATTTTCCCCCACCCTATATGGCCCAAATTCAATGAAACCATAGCGATACCTTTGGTGTTATGCCTTGGGGTTGCTATTCTGCTGTAGATTTGGGAAAGTTTTAAGGGTTAAAAAAAGGAATGTGAGTCAAGCTTTGTCGTTCAATCTTTGACCACTACCCGCAGTTTTCTCTGTCGCCAGCCTGAATATCAAATTTGGCCTCCTTGCCTGGTCAACCTTCTGTAAAGAGGTAGGAAAAATTACTCATGTGCTCCCTTCTCTACTGCCAGGGCAGGGAGCAGAAGCAGAGCTCAGAATCACAGAATGGGTTGGGTTAGAAGGGACCTCAAAGCCCATCCAGTGCCACCCCTGCCATGGCAGGGACACCTTCCACTGTCCCAGGCTGCTCCAAGCCCCGGTGTCCAACCTGGCCTTGGGCACTGCCAGGGATCCAGGGGCAGCCACAGCTGCTCTGGGCACCCTGTGCCAGGGCCTTGCCACACTCACAGGGAAGTATTTTTTTCTTATTATCCCAACAAACGTTGTCTTCCTTCAGCTCATGGCCATTCCCCTTCATCCTGTCATTCCATGCCCTTGTGGAAAGTTCCTCTCCAGCTCTCTTGTAGCCTCAGTCTGAAATACCTGATGTCTCCAGGATGGATTCTCTTGCGCCCTCCCTCCTAACAGGAATGGTGTTTGTCACCTTTCAGCAATTTCTACCCAGGGTTGCTCCATTCTGACACACTTTGCTAAGCCTGAGCTGTCTGAATGTATCCCACACAAAATTTAAATCCTTATTGTTCTCAGGTGCTGCCAGCTGAATGAAAGGGAATATCGATATCATGGAGAAACTCTTGCTGGATCATTCCCTCTTCATTGTGCCCCTGCCGTTTAGACAAACCTTCCAGGCATCTCTTGAGAAGAAAGCACAACGAGGTTGTGTTCTTGTGCTGCTGGCTCCAATCTGAGCATGTTCAGCCTTGTTAGGCTGGTCTCCCTCCCACTGAAATAACAAAATTCTTTCAGTCGCCTTCTGCAGGAATTGGAGAAAGCTGGTGGTGTTAAATGGTTTTGCAAAGATCTCTGCTGGTTTTGTTTGTCCTTATAAATATTTTATGGCATCGTGGCTCTGTAAAAATGCAGTGGTTTTGTGTAGTAAACCTAAATAAGGATAAGCCTGCACAAGGCGTTTTTTTTTGGTGTTTTTTATTTTTTCTCTGTGCATCAGAAGAGAAAAGGAGAAAGTTAAAATGCATAATGAGACACAGCATGTTTCTAGTGCTGGGTAACCTGTGTTGTTGTTAGAAGATTTAGTAGAAATGTTTACTAGAAAACACAGTATTCAGGCTGAATTTTAACAAGGAATGTTAAGCTATTATTTGTGTTTGATATTCAGGCTGGCGACAGAAAACTGCAGGTAGTGGTCAAAGATTCAATAACAAACCTTGACTCACATTCCTTTTTTTAACACTTAAAACTTTCTCAACCTGGTCAATTAAACTTTTCCATTGCAAAAATGGAGTAAGACTTCTTATTCTGTAGATTGCTTAAATTTTTTTTATCTCTTTGTGCGTGTATTTTTTCTTTTTCTTTTTTTCTTTTTTTTTTTTTTTTTTTAACCAGGTAGTAAAAAATTAAGTTCTAATTAATTCTTGATTACATTATGATTGATGTCTTTTTTTCAGAATCTGCCTCTACTGAGCACAGAATGGGAATGCATGACTAGAAGTGAGAAGGGCAGAAAGACTCAATCTGATTCTTTACAATTTACCAAAAATATTCACAAACTTGCCTTTAAGGAAAAATTGGAGAGAAAATAATTTGGAAGACTTTTGCCCCTTTTTATTTAGTTAGAAACTTTGTCTTGTGTAAAATAAAGCCTCCAATTGCTGTTAATTTCTGACTGAGAACTCTCTCCTTCCATTTTAAAAATACTTCCTAAAAGTTTTAGTCAGACAAAAATGGCATTCTGAGTGGAAGTGCTAAATAGATTTGTACATAATTAAGAAACGAGCAGCAGGCTGTGACTTTGAATGTTTGCAGCACAGAATGAGGATTTTCCCTTTGCTGAGATTCTATTAAATTTGACAATGAGAGAATTCATGGTTGACTTGCTCTTGGTGGTCTGTCAAGGCTGAAACCAGCGGCATACATTGGTTTATAACCTCTTTACAGAAGCTGGGTATCCCTTTGCACAGAAACACTGTCTGGTGCAGTAATTCACCCCCTTTTCTCACTAATCATCTGTGTGGTTAATGGGTTTGGGTGTTTAACAACATTAATTCAGTAGCAACATCTTGTGAGCACAGTAGCCACTGAAAAAGCCCAGGTCTATTTGAATCAAAAGGTGGGCTCAGGACGTGGCCTTGGTCAAACACACCTGATCATGTCCAGTTTGTCAAGTTAAACAAAACATTTTTAACAGAAAGATAAAGGTGGGGGGAAAAGCTGTTTTTCAGGGTATAAAATAGCTGGATGCCCTACTTAAGCAGACAAATGCTGCGACAAAGTGGAGGAGAAGCTGATGTTTTCTAAGAGATTTCCTAATCTCTTTCTCGATGGAATGGGTTTTTTTCCACGGAAAAAAGACGCTAATCCTCATTTTTTATTTACTTACATGAAAGTCTTGAGGTTCTCTGCTCTGGATCTAAGGGTGGGGCAATCTTATTTATTACTTGCGAATTTTTCATTCTTGTCAGATGTTGTAAACAATTATAATTGACCTGACAGTTATTATACTTAAAGTTTTAATTTGGGGACATGTACGTTTCCAACAAAACTTGATGTTATTCTTGTAAATACAGAGTTATCATGAGTTCTATTTTTTATCAAAAGAATTTTTCTTCTCTTCTTTCCTTACACTTCCTTTCTTTTGATCTCTTTCCTCTTTCCCAGAGAAAAAAGGCATTGAAGATGAAGTTAGAGGACATTCATGTGGAATTTGAGGAACTGAGTGAGATTAAAAGCAAGCAAGACGAAAATTTTGTTTGTGTATCAGTGAAAATGGAGAAAAGCAGTTTTTAGAATTAGAAAAGCTCCATCATGAACTTGGATAAGACTTGAGGACATGACTTGGTGTTGAGAGAGTTAAAGAGGGTTTGAAGTATTTATATCCTATATACTTTAAAAACAAAGGGAAATATGTTTAACTTCATACCAGTAAAATTTTTTTTGCAGCTTTGCAGTCTTAAAATGTGGCATAAAGGTGTATATGGAAGGCTGCAGAGAGGAGAGGAAGACAGGGTAAAACTTAACTATACTTTTGATTCACAGTAGCTAATTCAAATTATATGTGTTCTGTAATTATGTTGCCTCGAGCTCCCATTAACGTTGATGAGCTAAATGTATTTATCAGTGGAAAAATAGGCTTCATTTTATACATCTAAATAGTTTAATGTTTTCAATGCAGATTGCCTGATTTGTAGAGGCAGCATCATCAAATGACAAGGTGGAGGAGGGATGTGTGATTATTTTTTTTTTTTTTTTGAGCCTGTAAAATGCTACCAATTAATTCTTTCTGAGAGTGACTCTCAGCAACCTGGAGTTGTTGCTGTGTGATAGAAAGTCACTGCTCTGCATCTTTATTTGTTGTCTTCACTCAGGCTGTAGCTTGTATGACTTTGCGGGTACGTCCTAAAAAAGGAGGACAGCTGGGAGGTTGCCTCTGGTGTTAAAATTGTGTTTAAGACCAGTTTGGATGGAGCTCTGAGCAGCCTGGGAGAGTGGAAGGTGTCCCTGCCTCTGGCAGGGTTTGGGGCTGGATGATCTTTAAGGTCCCTTCCAACCCACCCCATGCTGCAGTTCCGTGTTGCTGCATTTTAAAACAATGGATTCTCTTAAGTAAAAGGAAGGAAAAAGACTGGTTGGAGTGCTCTGGTATTTTAGATATACTAGGGGGCAAGAATCTGAAGAGATCCTGGCTTTTCTTGAGTGGAGTTCTTTCCCATCTTCTCCTGACACTTTCCTCTCCTCCTCCTTACAAGCACAGATTTTGAGCTGGTATGGAGCATCTCCTTTTTCCTTTCAGCACCTCAGAATCAGTAAGAATTAAAACCTGCCAGTTGTGGTCCCATCTGTATCTGTTTGGACTGCAGCTCAAGTGTATGATTGAATTAGAACAAACAGAGCAACCCCCCAGCAATCCAATGAGCAACAGGGGTGTTTTCCTCTGAACTT
Organism: Oxylabes madagascariensis; assembly: GCA_013400675.1. NCBI lineage: Eukaryota > Metazoa > Chordata > Aves > Passeriformes > Timaliidae > Oxylabes > Oxylabes madagascariensis. Next base: position 46,442 of record VYZR01077675.1, on the reverse strand, counting down.
CTCCAGTGAAAGTGTCCAGACAGGCAAGAGGGAGCTGCCCCTTCCTTCCTACAGGTGATTTCTTAGTAAAACCGGGCCATGTTCTGCAAATCTTTTTCCATAAATAAAAGTTAATGCTGCCATTAAGTCTTTCTCATCCGATAAAAATGATGTTGCCTTCAACCCCTGCCCTGCTCCCCCTTAAATTCTCTCTTTCTTTTTTTAATGGGAGATTTGTTCTGTGAGGGTCTGAGGCCAATATTCAGCCACAGTGATTCGATTCCACAATATCATCTCCAAGTCTTTTAAAAAAGTCAGCTCAGTAGGTGAAATAAATCTTGCGTAACAGAGTGAGAAATTAAATTCTTCTCTCTCATGTTATTTACACTGTTCTATTAGTCATTGCCGTTATCTGTTTCATCATTCAGGATTGCAACAGCAATGCACTGGGCTGGCATTGGCTTTGGGCACCACAAGGTCTTGCTGCAGGAGTTAATGCACCTTTTGATCAGGTGCTGGTTGAGTTTCAAAGGTGGATCTTGAAAGCTGCTTTACAGGGGGGCTCAAAGTGACTGCTCAGGTGCACAGTGTTATTTTAGTCTATTTGTGCTTGGAAGAGTCTTTGAAAAGCTGAGGGGTGTAATGTGGTACTGGTTGAAGTCAGGTGCCAAGATCACAAGACAACTTATTATTTTCCTGTCTTCCATCTTGCCCTCCATTAANTTCTATCACAAGTGGCCGCTCACCTTGAGATGTCCCTTTATAACCACAGGATCACCTGTATCCCCTACAAATCTATATAAAACATTAATCTTCTATATAGGGCTCCTTGCCAGGGATTTGCTGTGGGGAGAGGGAAGCTAAAGTCTTCTCCCCCAACTTGGGGTCCTGCTCAATGTCTGAGGGTGGCTCCTGCAGCTGTTGGTAGAACACAGGGTTGAGAGTCAAGCCCTAAATCTGTGACAACAAAAATACCTGCAAGTGATAGGAGAGCACTTGAAATCCCTGCAGCGCTGTGCAGCATCACCAGGCAGGCTGCCAAACCCACGGCTTTTTAACTAAACAAACAAGCAAAAGAAGCCCTTAGGCCAGGCAACAAGAAAGTTTGTGCTTCTGACAAAGAAAAACAAAAATGGTTTTTGGAAAGGTAGGGTTTGTGTAACCAACCGAATTAAAACATTGTAGTACCCGAGGGCACAGGAATCCCTGGGGGGTTTTTTGCTTCAAGTCTTATTTGCATGAGGATTTGTAGAGCTATTCTTGACTTACATAAATCATCAACCATAATAAGCCTTTATTTTAAGAGGGAGATTCAATTGGAGATTTCCTGCTTTGAAAACATTTCTAAAATGGTGAGGGAAACATCAAGCAAGATTAAATCAAAAGGTGAAATAGAGCCCCCCTAAGGGGAGGGAGAACCACATACAATCCTATATAACTTTCATATTAGAAATCAACAGTGCAATATAGCATCTTTGCATAGAAGGGCTATATAAACTATATCTATTTTGGGGGAAAATTGAATTATTCTTGCATTTCAAGAATGCAAGAATCCTATGACAGGATGGTGTATTGCTCACCTTGGGTTCACATTTAGTTGTGTTTCACAGAGCTCCTCATGTTTTCTGAGCTGGGTGTGCCAGTAAAACATACACTGTAGAGGAAAGGTGGCCCCCTAAACCAAAGAGATCTGTTTTAATTGTCTTTCAATTTATATTTGTTTTGGCTGCTGACCTTTAGCCTCCTGACTGATTCACTCTACCAACAGGATGTGTTAAGGTCATGATGGTAGGTGTGTACTGATCTTTCTCCTCCTCTCTGTTTTGGGGAGGGGTGAGATTTGTGATTTTTTTTTTTTAACTTGTTTGTTTTCTGTGTGAGACAGGGGTGCAGTGAGCAGCAGCAGTCAGGGCTCCAAACAAGGATCCAGCAATCCCTGGTGCTGGTGAGAATTCCCATGGAGAGCACCTGTGGGAGCCCTGATGTACTATTTAATATTTGGCTGTGCTGCGGAGCAGGGAGGAAGCTGCAGCAAATTTGCTGGGTATTCCTCTTAGTTCAGCTCCTGGGACCATGGAGATCTTGCACAAAGAGCCCTGGAGGTATTTTTAGTAAATCCTTCCATGTGAGGGTGGGGACACCCTAAAACAGGGTGCCCAGAGAAACTGTGGCTGCTCCTGGATCCCTGGAGATGTCCAAGGCCAGGTTGGATGCAGTTCTGAGCACCCTGGGATAGTGGAAGGTGTCTCTGTCCATGGCAGGGGGTGGAATGAGATGATCTCTAAGGTCCCTTCCAACCCAACCCATTCTGTGATTCCATGATTTTAAAACCCATGTAGAAGTGGCACTTCCAGGCACAGCTCAGGGCTGCACTTGGCAGTGTCAGGTGAGTGCTCGGAGCCCATGAGCTTGGAGGATTTTTCCACCCCAAATAATTCCATCTCAGGTGTGTCAGGGGTGAGGGCAGGGGGTCTGTGGTCTCACAGAGCCAGTGCACAAACTGTGTGTGCAAAGGAGCGAGGTTTTCACAGGACAGAGTGGTTGGAGGGCGTCAGAGGGGTGGCACAGGGAGTGCTCAGCTTGTCGTGGCTGGGTTGGCACTGCCAGGGTCCCTCTGGCCTTGCTGCCAACTGGGCCACACAAACTGAACCCTGTTTTTGCTGTTTCCCACATGAAGCTCCGTTCTGCAGAGCCCTATGTGCTCTCTGGGGCTGTGAAGGACACCTTCCAGCCACTCTGGGATGTTGCCGGGTTCAGTCTTCTGATAAAAATTGTTTTCTTTATGTACAAGGAGCTTCCCACACTTTCAAGTATCAACAAATGGTTTGTTTTCATATTTTCATGGAGGAGGAGAGAGTTGACAGACTGTTGGTCTGACCAGTGTGTTGGAGGGGTGGCAACTCCACCCTCCAATCCACTGATCCCTTTGGAATTCTATAAAATGTCAAAGAAGTAAATAAAGTTCCTTCTTTTCCAGCACAACTCAGCGTGTGGGTGCAGTTCTTTCCTGTCTCCAATTCCACACTGGGATACCCCAGCCTCCCTCAAGCTGGGCATGCATAGGGATGCTCCCACTTTCCCCCTCAGCTCAGATTTGGGATGAAGCAGCTCAGTCCTCCTCTCCCCTCCCTTGTGGCAATTCAGTGGTGCAGATTTCAGCACACCTTTCCATTGTTCTTCATTTAAAGTCTCATTGTTTCTTAGTCAGTTGTAAAATTGGGGCAGGGCATTGTAAATGTTAGAAAACATAAAATATCTGTTAGAGCTAGGGTGTTGCTGCATGCTGAGATCTGACTGCCTTTGCGGAGTTTTGTGCTTTCTTGAGACCTCACATTCTGAGTTTTGTGATTTATACAGGAGAAATGCAGCTTTTGTTGCACTGTCACCAGGCTCCTTGGGAGAAAGTGAGCTTTAGCAATTTCTTAATCCTTCATTAAAAATAATACATCTGTGAAAATTATCCAGTCCTAAGGGGAGATTTTTAAAATTTTCCTTGTTTTGTAAGTGCAGCACCTTTTGTCTCTTGGAAAAAAAAAAACACCCAACCTTTTTTAAGTTGCCTTGGAATTTATTGCACAGCAAAATACTTTTTCTTTTCCTTGAAAAGGCCCACCTGTGTATGGAGCCCTGTGATGGCATATGCCTGTCAGCCTTTCTTTAAAAAGAGGGATGTTTCTGACTCTTGAGACCAGGGAAGAAATCTTAAATCTTTTCTTTTCTAGTTAGGATTTTGAAGCTAATCATTTTAAAGCTTATAATTTTAACCAGAGACAAAAGGAAACTTTGAAATCTTGATTTTTTACAGTTTTTACTTTTCAAGACACCACTCTGAGAGGGCTTACACTCCCCCTCCTGTCACTTATTCACTCAACACCAGTGTGCAAAACAACCCCAACTCTTCTCTCTGTTTATTTCCAGCTAGGATAAACATGGTAGGATAAAACTTGTGGTCCCTTAGGCTGTGGTGAAGGTGGTTTAGTAGAGGCAGGCGTGAGGAGCAGCTCCCAGTGCTGCCTGTCCTGGTCCATCTGTGCCACGTGGGGAAGTTCTGCTGCTTCTCCCATTGCGTGCAGAGTGGGATGCAGCCACCTCTGTGATGCCTTAAGTTTTAGCTTTCATGTTTTTCAGATTCTGTGCTGCCCAGGGGTGGAGTTCTGAGCCTCATATTAAGTGTTAGTGAGCTCTCTTCACAGAGCAGGGAGACAAAACAAATCCTTTTCCTGCTGAAGATCAAGGACAATGGTTACAAGTTTTCAGGCCAAAAGCACAAACAAGGGTGGGCTGAAGAGAGAAAACAAGAAGGATGGGACTTCATAATCTGAAACTGTGATTGGACAATTAAACCCCAATATGCAAATGGACCAAGACTTTTAAAAGTGTGAGACGTCGTGACCGTTTGTCCGTTTTGTGACCATTTTGGGTCCACCTTGGGTGTAGCCCTGGCCAGGCTCTTGTCCTGCCCAAGGTGTACCCTGAAAGGCCTTTTAATGAATATCTACTTTATTCTCTAGCTCTGTCCAGTATCTGTTCCAGGTCAGCCTTCCCAAGGCGTCACCTGGAGCAGTGTCCTGGTAGAAGAATGACATGGAACATCTTATTCCTATTTTCCTTCAGAATTTCCTGCCTCGCATGCTTCTTGTAAGCAGTTTCCCCTCTTTTTTTAGGTGAAGGAAAGAAATTTCTTGCCTTGCTCAAAACCAAAAGTGCCCTTGGGGGCTGTTCACTTAGCTAGAACTTTGTCCTCTAGTTTTTCAGTAGAAATGAGGAAGAAGGACCTGGGTTTTACTGGGATTGATCCCAGCCTTTCCCTTCTCACCTCTACACCTCCAGCAGCTCATACAGGTGTGGTCTGGGCACAGCTTTGTCCAGCACCTCTCCCTGGAAAGGTCCTTGCTGTCCTTTGTGTCTTGAGAGGGTTAATGCATTAAAGCAAGGAGTCAACAGGAGTTGTCTGAATCTCTGGAGCAAACTAAAACAAAAGTGACATGAGAAAAGCAGTCATCCATTGTTGCCTGATGATAGAGGAGTTTTTAAAAATCAAACGCTCTGGTATAGCCTGGCTGTGCACAGAGAAAAACTTAATTAATTATAAATAAGTTGGATAAATAATTTAAATGTATCACTTATTTCTCCTTTATAGTTTAACTCATGAAAAAATCATTTCAATTAGAAATTTCAACTCAATCTGAAATGCAGAGAAGCATGATGGTTCAAGATGGATGTGAACTCCTTTATGATCTTTATGATTTTCCTTCAAAAATGTGAGCTTTCTTTTTTCTTTTCTTTTGGCAACTTGGGTGATAAAGAAAAAGGGAAAAGATTGCTGAGAGAGACAGAAACAAGCAAAATTTCCTTTGATAGGGTAACAGAATGTATTTTTAATTTATGAATTAATAAGTATGTTGTGTGCAATGTCCAATTTGTCAAAAATGTCTTGGTTCCCTTAGAATTCATGTTATATGCATGAAATAGATGCAGTTTCTCCCCATTAATTATAATATCCCATTTCCTCAAGAGTAACGAAAGATGATTCATTCCTCTCCTCTGGCCCTAACTGGCTCCTTGGTATTACTGATAATGGGTTTTCCCATTTATTTTTGACCTTGTGAAACTATTTATATTGGACTCAGCCGTGATGAATGGAGTAGGAACAGGGAACACATGGAATTAGGAGGTTCTTTTCCTCTCTGCTCAGGGACAACACCTCAAATATTTCCCCAAACATTCTCAAGCCCACTCTGCTCTACTGAAAGATCTTCAACCTTGAAAATTATGTCTATGGTCAATAAGTATAAAAAATAATTCACGATCCTGATATCCCTGATGCTGATTTTTCACCCCCTCTACTCCTATGTCTTGGTTCTAATAATTTCAAGTGTTCTACATTTAGGGCTACATTTATTTCTCCACAGTTCTGTGTCTTTATGTCTCTGTGTTTTCCTCAAGTTTAAAGATGTGTATATATAGTAGCTGTATGCTGATGGCTCTCATCTGAAGCACAAAATATGTCCTAATTGCTTCAAATTACTGCTTTTGCTTTCAGCTAATAGTCTCCTGTTTTGTTTCAGTTTCCGCTATGCAATTTTCCTGTTCAAAATTGTATATGCAAAGTACATATATGCTTACATCTGCGGATGGCTGCAAGGGAAATATACTGGATGTGGTGTGAAACAGGGATTTTTATTAGAACCTGATTGGGATAATGTCAGGAGGAGACCAAAATCAGCAGAGATGGAACCAGAGCAGCATCTGGTGACTGATATTGAAGGGGAAGGTGTAAGGAAATGATGAGATTTGATTAGGCCAAGGTTGGGGAAATCCCTGGTATCAGGGATATATTGTTCAGCCTGGAGAGGAGAAGCTTTGGGGTGATCTTATTGTGGCCTTCCAGTGCCTGATGGAGCCAACAAGAAAGATGAAGAGAGAGACAATTTCCAAGGACAAGGGAGTATGGCTTCACTCTGACAGAGTAGGGTTAGATGGGATATTAGGAAAAAAAATCTTGACTGTGATGAGGTCCTGGCACAGGTTGCCCAAGGAAGTGGTGACTGCCTCATCCCTGGAATGTTCAAGGTCAGGATGCCTGGAGCTTTGAGCAGCCTAGGATAGTGGAAGGTGCCCCTACCCGTGGCACTGGAACTTTATGATCTTTAAGGTCCCTTTCAACCCAAACTATTCTGTGATTTTATGATAACTTTGATACGTAGGAAAGCAAGATGAAATTAGGTCTTCAGCAGTCTTCAGGGCAGTGAGTGATTAGCATACACACATGCACTTGAGGGAAAATTTTAACACCAGAGAAATTGGTGTTAGTTTTTCTATTGCTGGGGTTTTTTATCAGCAAGAGTGAATTCCTCAGCCAGTGATTCTGTCCTCTATGACCCTAAAACAGAGATCTTTTTGAGTATTGAGGAGTTTCATTACTATTAAAATAATTTTATGGTTATTTTGCTGTAACTCTTAGAAACCAAAGGCTTCGTGCAAAAAATTTTAATATTCCAGTTTCCATTTGAATTCCGTTTTTGTATTTTTCTCTTCATGATACATGGAAGTTCTGATGCCCAACAGGTCAGCTGTGCACATCTATATTTAATGATTTGATAAGCTTCTTCCACCTTTTTCTGTTCTGAATTTCCCAAGAAGAGCTTGTGAGTATGCATTTCTGATGAAGCATTTGATGGAAAAGCTTTGGGATTTTTTATTTCCCCTTTCCTCATTCAAAGTACATTTAATGTGCAGATCTGGAAAGCCCAATTTTTAGCCTAATAAAAGGATCAGGGAGAGAGGATGGTGAGGGGAAACAAGGATTTGGAATTAAATTGAGGCTAAATGTGTTGTAGAGAAGAAAAAGAAAAAACTCTTTTCTCCTAGGTTTCTTTACATTCATTGCTGATCAGTCAAGGTTTTTAATTCCAAGTGTATATTTTGACGTTTGAGATTTTAGCATTTTCCCAAGGCTGTATTACAGACTCATGGATCATGTGTTAATGACACAGATATTTTGTTTTGAGGCTAATAATGCACGTCACTTGTGGAAATTACCCAGTACAATGGTGTGACCAGGGCAGGGATTGTCCCTCTGGGCTCCAGGGCTGTGTCCAGTTCTGGCTCCTGCAGGAGAGCCCTGGAGGGGCTGGAGCGTGTCCAGGGCAGGGAAGGGAGCTGGGGAAGGGGCTGGAGGCCCAGGAGGGGCTGAGGGAGCTGGGCAAGGGGCTGAGCCTGGAGAAAAGGAGGCTCAGGGGGGACCTTGTGGCTCTGCACAACTCCTGCCAGGAGGGGACAGCCGGGGGGGTCGGGCTGTGCTGCCAGGGAACAGGGACAGGAGGAGAGGGAACGGCCTCAGGCTGGGCCAGGGGAGGCTCAGCTTGGACAGCAGCAGGAATTTCCCCATGGAAAGGGTGCTCAGGCCTTGGCAGGGCCCAGGGAGCTTTGGAGTGCCCATCCCTGGAGGTGTCACCTGGAGGTGGCACTCAGAGCTCTGGGCTGGGGACAAGGTGGGCATCGGGCACAGCTGGGACTGCCTGGGCTGGAAGGGCTTTTTCAGCCTAAATTTATGTGATTCAGCATCACCTATGTGATTTATGTATTTCAACAGCTGCTTTTTTGTTCCCTGAGAGTTGTCTTAGCCCCTGTTCTTGGCTCGTGCATGAAAAGCTGCAGAAGCACCTCTCGAGAGGTGGCACCACCCCAGGCCTTTCTGTTTCAGGGTCCCTGTGCCAACAGGCCACACTGTGATTATGGTTTTATTATGTGATAAAGTTGCTGAGGAATAATTTTTCCCTTTAAAACTTCCTTTAATTTTTTTTTTTTTTTATGAAGTAAAATAAGGAGAAAGAATTCTTCACTGAAGAACATATAAAATCAGGTAGCTGAATTTCGATGAATTAGTTTGCAACCCTAGTGAGCACCACCGTTACAGAGCTGGCCTCTTCACTTTTGGGTTCAGTAGTAATTTCTGATTAGCTCTATTTGAAAATGAGCTTCAGCTGGTGATTTACACAAACTAAAGCTCATCATTCTTGCAAATCTAGTCAAGTAGTCCTAAGATGGCAAGGCTCCAAGTGGAATATGTTCAAAATGTGGTGGAAACCCGGGATTTGTATCTATGTGTTGAAATTTTGCTATTAACAAGGAGTACTGTGATCTCGCTAAATTTCACAGGGGAATCTTCCAGCAGCCTTAAAGAGAAACAACACTGCTGGTTATACTGGGATAGACTGACAGGTTAGGACAGAAATCAGAAAATTGCCTTGAGAATTGATTTTATTCCCAACTGAATTTAAATGAGCAACATCGAAGTTAAGATGGGAAAAAAAATCAGGAAAACAACCCAGGAAAAGAAAGATTCTTAGGAGAGTGTACAGGCCAAAGAGTCCAGGACAAGGTCTTTTCTGTAACAAACATTAAATGTAATGGCTAAAATAAGAATGGAGGAAGATTTGGGCAGCTGGGAGCTGGGATAGGATGTAGATGTGAAAATTCCAGCAGTTTGGAAAAATTGCTAACAATTACGTTTTACCTTTTTTTCCTCACTTATCTGTTCATTGTAGTTCAAGCATCATTTACAGGAAATCTTGATTGCCTCGTGGCATTGGAGATTTTGGTAAAGTCTGTACCCAAGCTCCCAACCACTGCTGTAACTTCCACCCCCACTATATTTTGAGGGCTGTTTTTTTTTCTCAAAACCGTGTTCTGTGCATGGAGAGGTAAGATGACCTCTTAGTTGTGTGGAGAGAACTTGATTTGTTTTGATTTTAAACCAACATTATAATTTCCCACTCTAAATATTTTCACAGCCAGCTTTGTTTTTCTACCAGGATTATGCTTCAACTTAAACATTTCTTCTACTCCCTCAGTGTGCACCTCTCTGATATAATTATGCTTGGAGGAGGACAGTATTTATGTCTTTCCATTAACTTCTGTGCATTAGAAATCAGATACAAACATAATTGAACAAAATTAGATGCATTTTCTTCCAAAGAGTCTCATAGAGTAAAAAAATGAATCATTGAGCACTTTATTTGAGTTCTGTGTGGGATTTGCCTGGCACCTTTTGACACTTAATTTAATTTTGTTAAATTTGATATTGAAACATACATGAAAAATCTTTGATAAAACACTGCTCTCCTCTGCTTTCTTTCAATCACACCTTTTGGAAGAATCAACTCTTTTGTGTGTGTAACAATCCCTTTCAAATCAGCTGTTTCAAAATGCAAGGGAAAACACTCATTTCATTTAGCAATAGGATGTAGCTCCACTTTTGCGTCTTGGAAAGGGAAGTGTCAGTGCACTTGTAAGGATTCCCGTGCTCCCCCTGGCACTGGAGCTCACCTTTTTGGTGCAGGAATGACTATATAACCTCAGGAAATAGGGTGGAAAATCTGCCTGTATCACTGTATTATCTGACACTCTAATCACATAAGCAGTTCATCAGTGCGTGTTAAGGTAGTAGCTGATTTTTTACCCTAAAATATTTCCAGTTTTATGTCTTCCTTAGTTCCCTTATCAGCCCTCTGCTGTTCTGTAGTTGCACTCTCCCTGATATGACAATTTTTGTACCCTGAGAGAACCAGCAGCAGCCTCTCTGCCTTCTCCTTGCATCCTCTAAAGGGCACAGATGCTGTCTGTGGAAATACTCCTGACAATGAAAAAAGTTGTCTTAAAATTATGTCGTAAAATTATCGCTCCAAAGCTGTCCTGCTAAGATCATTTTACATCTTGGAAACGTGCCCTCATCCTTCTCCTGCTCTCCTGTGTCACCGCTTCACTTTTGAAATAGCAGTAAATGTTATGTTAATATCTCCTTTAAAATCACTCCTTAAGCTATGTGTTCATCAGGGTAAAATGCAGAACCCTAAAATATTAGCACTGAGCATTAACATCAGGGGAAAAAAAAGTCTAAATCCTACTTAAATGAGTATTAAAAGTTGTAATATTCTTTTAAGACAAGTCACTCTTGGATATTTTCTGGTGCTCTGTAGCTCCAGCAACTTTTGTCCACATCCTGTATTGAACTGAAGCAGAATTTTTGATGAATTTTGCCGTTAATTTTGACATTCAAAGGTCAAGGAAACTCTCTATTAAAATAATAGGCATAACATATGCTCATTATATCATAATGTAACACTTATCTCACTTTCATAACGCAGCAGCATAATGGTGTAATAATATTCTGCAAATCACAGCCAGGTATCTAACATCTCTTCTAACATCTCTATGTAAATGGAATTGGGAGCAGATGGGGTTTTTCGTCTTTATGAGTATTTATGGTGGTATCTGATATCCTGGTTGACCTATATACGTGTCCTTTTCAGTGATAATCACATTTCTGTCACTCCACATCTGCCATGTTCATCCATGGGCCTCGACTTCATTGGGATTGCCCGTGGAGTTTGAAGGCACAGATAAAACACACATTTTTAAGGTTGCCCAGTTCTCTGCTTTAGGTGTGCAATATTTCGAAACCAAATGCCTCCCAACCACGAGAATTCATGTGGAATAAAAGATTTGGAATGAAAGGTTTTCGAATGAAGATCTTTCAGTGGCTTTATACTTTTAAATTGTTGTCTCTGCACTTGGAATAACCTAAGAGCACTTGTTAATATTTGATGGTGTGGTGAAAGCCCTAGGTATGCAGATTTATGGAGGCTACAAATGGCTCACTTGGGCTTAAACATCTTGCTCCTTACCCTTTAACCAAAGCCTGGAAGGTGAAAATTCAAGATGATGAGGCAAATGCATCACTCAGAAGGGGCTTTCCATATGTGGATTTAATCTAATTAAAATACGCTCCATTCCATATTTATTTTGATAACTTAGGCAATGCTGATATGAAATGGAAGACTTTGCATTTCACTTAGTGAGCAATACAGCGAAAAGGATTTTTTTTGTGTGTGTTTGGTTTTTCTTTAATAATTGGCAAAACTTTGAAAGACTCTTTACAAATGTTAACTTGTTGCCTGAATCTGCATGCTGAAGAAGGGATTTCTGTGTTTTTAACAGCTGGCAGTGAGATCTGTCAGTACTTTTGATGGGGATGTGCTCTGATTTTTCTAAGCTAATGATTTGTAAGAAATTAGATTTGGGATCTGGAAAATTTGGGTTAAGGAAAGGTCAAGGAATTAAAAGATTATTATGGGCAATAAAAAACAGATGGAATACAACATTATGCAGTGAAGAGGAACTTCTGGCAGGGTGGAGTGTCGGACAAGTGGAGCAAAGCCAGGACCAGCGAAGCCACTGGGATTTCCACATAAAACCAACATGAGACACCTTCAATCCTCGTTTCCTTTGTGTGGGTGCAATAACTGCTCTCAGACTGACACCTGTAGCAGGTGCTGAGATTTGCACCCTTGCTTCCCTGCACTGCTGTTTCCACATCTGGTGGGAAATTCAATTTAGAGACACAGAGCCTGAGCTGGGACAGCACCCTGAGCTCACTGCCCTGGGAGCTCAGGTGCCACTCGTCCTTTGGCTGAGTCACAGCATTGTGACAATGCCAGCCCAGCCATTCTCCATTTGGGAGAGAAGGAAAAAGGGGTGGAGAGGGGGTGCAGGGTGGGGAGGCAGCCCTGGGGGCCAGAATTCACATGCAGGCAGCACCAGCAGCCAGGCAGCTCCTGGGCAGACCCATTAATCTGCTCAGCCTCGCTGCCTGTCAAAGATGAAAGTCAAACTTGCTGTGGGAGCACTGCCAGGCTCGGGTCACCCTGGTGCATTCAGGCTGGCTCTGGAGGAGATTGTGGCTTGTCCTGGGAGGATTAGGCCAGAGGGTGACACAATTAGATTTTTGTTCTGGCCGTGCTACACAGAATATTGCCCGCTGCACATTTGTCCTGCTGTTTAATTTGCTCTGATGGGGAGGTGATGTGTGTTGCTCATTTTTAATGGCCCTGTGTGCTCAGAGCTGCTGCAGGAAGTTGTCAGGACAGCGTCCCTCCAATTATGTAATGCAGGTTACCTCAGCTTGGGGATGTGTTGATGGCCATAATGAGAGCAGGGATTAGGAGCAGCATGTGCTCCAGGATGAAAAAAATAACCTTTGGATTGACCCAGAATGGGTTTTTTTTGTGACCTTATCCCACTGTAGGAGAATAAAATAAAGGTGAACTTTGGCTGGTGATGGCTCTGCTGACTTCTTACTTGCAAAAAGTGATGTTGCTTTAAACAGTGAGAGGAAAAAACTCTCTAGAGAAAAATGTCTTGTTTCTACAAGGGAAAAATCTATAGGCTGAAAGAAGGATATAACAAATTTGCAGCCTGCTCATTTCAATAAGGAGAGGAGGCAGCACACGTTCTAGATTAGGTGAGAGGACCCCAAAATGGGGCACATGGGGTGCACAGGGATGTGGGGTGAAGGTTCCTTGCTCTTTAACACAAATCTGGGGAGGTTTCAGTGTGGGGACCTGCATGTAACTCTGCCTAAACACCTTTGAAGACCGAAGCCACAGGTTCTACTCATCTTTTAAACTCTGGTACAAGACTTTAAGAGGAAAAGATCCCTAATTAGAGGAGTCATGGAATAAAAATTCCGTCATCTGCCCACAGAGATCCTTCAGCCTCCCCATGGGATCTGCAAAACCAGACCCACATCCCCAAGGGCATCCCAGATGGGGAGAAGTTTCTGGGTTTCCCATACTTATAAAAGCAAACCTAAAAGCTCTGGTTTTTTTCTTCCCTAGTCAACAGACTGCCACTTTCTTCTCTTAATTGTATTTTCTACTGAGACTTGCTCCAGATGTCATGTAACTTGTCAAAACTTTGTTTTTAATGAGGAAAACTTTTTTGATGAAATTCTAATTCAGCAACATATTCAATAAAGTTGCAAGATTTTTATATCACCAATTTTAAAAGTGCAATGAAAATTAGTGAACTCCTACATGTGCTTTCAGAATAAAGCTAGCAGGCTCCATTGTGCCATCTTTAATACAAAACTTAATTTTTTTCCTAGTCAAAATAAATTTTTTCTGTAGGATTTCTTTTTTTTTTTTTCACTTGAGAGAAAAATAACATCTATCCTTTACACCCTCATTTGGGGAGAAGAAGACATTTTAAGAGTTTTTACTGCCTCTTTCTTTCATTGTTAAATAACACAGGTTTATTTCCTGAGCAGCTTCAGGCCTCCTGAACACACTTTTATACTTCTTTTTTACCCTAAGATTCATTTATTTGTTTTAAATGTGTTTTATTTCTTGCTTGAATGTTGGTGACTGGCACTTTTGGTGCTATGGCTGAAACAAGTGGCACCTCCTTTGCTCAAAATTCCATGGCTACAAACATATGGAGCAGCAGCCAGGTCTCCATCACAGCAGCAATGAATGTCTCCAGAATTATTGCTTGAGCAGTCACTTGATGAACAAATGAACAAAAATTGGTTTAAAATATGTTTGCCACTCATTTTTTCACAGCAGAGCAGTGAGGCTGTGCTTGGTGGTGGCCTTGGTTTTATTTTTTGAGGACATTTAGGTTTGTGCTTGAGAAATGACAGTGAAGTAAAGATTTTGGATTTAGTTCTGTTGGTCTGAGTCTGGAATTCTGATCTCTTTTAGAATTAAGTTCTGATAGAAATGCTGTATGCATCTGCATCAGCTCTTCTCTTGCCCTGCTTTCATTTTCACTTCCCCCCAGCCCATTTTTCCTCTTCTTTCCTTGCCTTTCTTCCTCTTCTTACACCTTCTTCCCTGTCTCCTCTGAGCTCAAGATCCCTCCTGCCTCCTG
>VYZR01077675.1:15907-31518 GCA_013400675.1 Oxylabes madagascariensis | reverse complement strand
TTGTTGTTGTTTTGGGGTTTTTTTGTGTCTTAATTCCCTCCTAAAGGATTTTGCACTGTACTGAAGGACTCTAAGGTGTGACACAGGCCAGATTTGGTACCTTTCTACCTCTTCTTTGCTTTTTATTATTTCCCAAATTGAAACTATCACCATTCTGACCTTTCCGAGCTAAATATAATGAAAAAGAATCAATCTGTTCAGTTACTGGCTTTTTTGTTTCAACTACTAGTAAAATGAAGGAAAAATAAGGGTCAATTTTGGCAAAAGAAGTGTAGCTCCAGTAACATGACTCTATTATTCTACTGTGCTGTTTATTTCCTATTAAACACATTTATTCTGTTTTCACCAAGTACCTAATTCTACTTAAGTCTTTCCTACAATCCTATGTAAAATCTCCATGTTCCATAACACTTCCGTAATGTGAAATGCACAAATATTTGATTTTTCTGGGACATTTGGCCTCTAAATCAGTCCCTGTGTTTTGTCTGCTCATACTGAGTGGAGAGTTGCTGACTTGCACCTGTGAGAGAGCCTGCTATAAATACGATCAATAGCTGTTTGCATCCTATTATTTTTATTCCAGGCACATTCCTGTGGTCAGGATGTCAGATTCAGTGTAACGTGGCATGTTGTCTGATCAATAGTAATAATGATAAGACAGCTTTTTATCCTGATGGCAGCTTCATGGGGGGATTTGGAAACCATTTGTTATCTGAATGCTGATATGAAACCTTAACATTGATGCCAACCATGCTGCATGTTCCCTCCGACTTTTCAGCGCATTGTGTGTCACCTTCCATTAAGTTTTACCATGCCATGCAGCTGCACTTTAAAGTGCTTTACTTGTTCCTACGTTGAGAATTCGGGGCAGAAGGATGTGTTTCGGCTTTCCCTGCTGCCAGTGCATCGCAGGAAGCATCCAACTTTCCTCGGAGTTGGGGTCTAATTGCTGCTTGTTAAAAATAATGAACTATCTCACAAGTTGTACTTTTCTGCCGCGAATTTAATTAGCGTTCACCTCCCCCCCCCTTCACCCTGCTTTCTGTCCCCCCCCTCGACTCCTTTGCTAGGCTGACAGAGCTGAGAGGAGGGAAACTGAAGCAATTTGAAACCTTGTTAGAAATTTATGAAGTGCTAAAATGTTTTATTCCCAGAGGCTGGTTTGCCAGCTGTCACTGGTAAGCCATTCGCTGCCTGTGATAGCAGGGGGAGGCAGCAGGCCACAGCCAACACGAGCGTGTACATCGTTTGGCAGATTATACACTCTGTAATTAGCAGGAAGTAGAGTGAAACTAATTATTTTTCTCCTCAATTGGGCCAATGACATTTGAGAGGAGGACGGATGTGGTGCTGGATGGGGAAGTTGCGGAGTGCAGTTTGTGAACATTGTCTTTGGAGAGATGCATGGCAAAAAGATCCATTCTGTGATCAGTAAAGGGTCTTTTTCAAAAGTGTCCTACTGAAAGATGAGGTAACACAGCTGTATATTTTCCTTTAACACTGTAAGAAAAAAGGGTAGTGATTCTATACATCAATGAGCCTGTGCTGAAGGGATTTGGTAATCTTTTTAAGAGCCTCTTGAGCTTTAGGTGTTAGAGATTTCAGAGAAGTGATATTATAGTCCCCTTTGAGCAGATTAAAAATTGGAGCAAGTTCATCATTGGTAACTCTAAGATTGATCTGATCTGGTTTATTTCTCCTTTAAGTTGTTGAAGATTGATCTGATCTGGTTTATAAGTTGTTGCAGATCTTGTAAGGTATTAACTTTCTTTCGAAGCTGTATCTTTTGTGGTCTAATTGATTGTTCAGTCAGTTTCCATCCTAAATACTTCCTGGGTGAGGTTTCATGTATTTTTGAGGTAGAAACTTCAAGCCCAGTGTCTTGAACTGCTGTGATGATGCTGTCCCGAACTACTTCTACTTCCTTCTGAGTCAGTGCTGCAATAAGCAAAGATTCCCCGTTCACTGTGCAGGTGGTGACCCCACTCCCAGCTGGGAAAGGCAAGGAAAAGCACCTGTACCTCTGCTTAGCTCACAGCCTGTGGGCAGCAGGAGAAAAGCCGTGTGTTTGCCCTACAAACCTCTCTTGGTCTGCGGGAATGATCCCTTTTGACTGTGGAAAAGCCGGGCACGGTTCAGTGCCTCGGGTGTCTCCTGGAGTGATGCTGTGTGTAGGGCAAGATGCAGGTCTTGAGGAAGGAGTTGCTTTTGTGTCTCTCACTAAACCTCCAAAGGCCCTTAAATGGCTGATTTGGCTACAAAGTGCACGGCCAGTAGGTTATATCCAGGAAAGTCAGTTTGGGACAAAAGGGGTGAGCAATCTATTAGAATTTTTAGTTTTGATTTCCTGAACTAAAATGAAAATCAGTCTGCTTCCATCTTACAGTTCTCATTTGCAAGCAACGCAGCCACCCCTTACCTGCACATACAAGCTGCAGCCTGGAAACCAGATCTTTTTTCTCTCCCCTCTAAGGCTGACCTTTAAAGTTCATTTCTATCTGTGCATTTCCAAGGGAAGACTTTCACAAGGTCAGTTCAAAGACCTTATTATTTGAGTGGAGTCACTTGAAGTACAGTGCACGAGAAGCATACTGCTAGAATATGAACCACTAGAAAATGCATCAAGGGCATTTAGAAACACAAAAATAGCTGCTGCTTTCTGTCTTTAACACTGAGTGAGCTTCAGCGTTTTAAAAAAACACTGGCTTTGGCTTTTTATTTTGTTTCTTTCCTAGAGCCTGATAAAACTGCTGCTTCTTATTTTAGGTGCTGGACACAGATTCTGTTCTCCACCTCCTGGATCATTTGATCAGTCCTTTAATTAGACCAAGAAGTGTGTGCTGGGTTTTCATTTTATCCCTTTTTTTTTTTTAAATACCTTTTTTTTTTATTTTTCTGCCCCCCCCCCCCTCCATCTTGTGGTGGCTTCTTGAGTTTTGCATTGATCATATTCTTAACGGGTCTAATGACAGTCCCTGAGTTCCCTCCCTGAGCAGATCATTTCTGTGCCTAACTGCTGTTAAAGTTAGTAAAAGCCTAATGTGTGTAGCCTTATTATTTTCTTCCCCTCATTTGGTTTCAAAGCCTTTTCTCTTCATTATGCCAAACAGGAGTGAGGAAGCTCTTTTCAGTGAAATGTTAAGACCAGGAAGAAGTGGGTGTTTATGTGTACTCAGGAAGGGAATTCAACAATAACAAGGCATTTTAGTGTCAGCTGTGTATAAATTAAAGTGCATGTTCCATGTGTAGACAATGCACATCCTTTTACAATGATCTATTTGTAAAAAAATAGGTGGGTTTTTTTTAAAAAACAATTGTGTCTTTCTTTAAAGCATTAGGTATTTCTTCAAGGTAGCAATGCTTCTGTGTGAAAATTGTTAGTTTAGGTTGACTCTACATTACAAAATCACAAAGGCATCTGAGCAGGTAATGCTGCATTTGCATCAGGATGATGTTTACCGGGACTTCAAAAGCCAGGAGCTGAAAGTGTGCTTCAAGACTCTTGACTTCTCCCTCTTTTCCTGCCAGCTCTTTGTGTGCATCCTGGCAAGCCTCGCTCGTGGAGTGCTCTTGCCTGGTTTTCAGCTACCAGTGCTTGTGTTGCCACTGCTCACAGGGTCCACAAAGGCACCTCGAGGCTCCTCGGCAGTGCGGGCAAATCCTGTGCGTCATTGAGATTTCGGCACTTCCTCACTGAAGACTAAAAGCTGTGTAGTTGTAAAAGCAGAAGTCCTTTGTGGCATGGCGAAAATCAGCCTCATGAAGGCAAAGTTGTTACAGTTTGTGCCAGCATGCAGAAAGTCTTCTTCATAAAGGCCCCAAGTCCCAAGCAGAAGCAGCAGCATCCCAGCAGCAGTGACAGCACCCATAATCTGTGTCCTCTGAGCGTGCTAGCATCCTTAAAGCAGTGCATTTTATTCTATTTTTACCCAATCAAGTACAAACACGATTTTTCCACAGTCTTGTTGGACCTATCCTAACCTAAGATTGATGCGTGAAAGTAGTCGTAATTTCCTACACAAATTCTACACGTAAGACTCACTCTGTTGTATCTAGGAATGCTAGCAAGGCTGCATTGTTTTCATTATGCCTAGAACTTAGTTAACTGTTGCCCATGCAGTCTTTCTGAGAAATTATTTCCCTCATATATCAAGATCTTTCCCACACTTTAAGTATCAACAAATGGTTTGTTTTCATATTTTCATGGAGGAGGAGAGAGTTGACAGACTGTTGGTCTGACCAGTGTGTTGGAGGGGTGGCAACTCCAACCTCCAATCCACTGACCCCTTTGGAATTCTATAAAATGTCAAAGATGTAAATAAACTTCCTTCTTTTCTGGCACAACTCAGCGTGTGGGAGCAATTCTTTCCTGTCTCCACTCCACAGTTAACTTTGTAAAAGGTGAAGCTACTTGAACTTTAAACTAGGCTTTAAGTCTTTTTTTACTAACTAATACAGTTTCTTATTTGCTTAAGGCACTTACAGGATTCTCTACTTATTTAAAACTAAACTTGCATTTCTACCTCATGTCTTTGTGGTATTTTAGGTATTTTAGTGTCTCGGAAAGTTTTAATTCAGCCCTCACATCTTTGAGCACCCCTGGGCCTGTGTGGATGTGGCCCAGAGGGATTTTGCATCCCCACACCTGTGTGCTGAGTCCTGCTTCAGGCAGGAGAATGGAGTTTTGTGTCACATCATCTGTCAGACACCTTTAAATTCCTGAGGGTGCCCAGCCTGGGCAACCTGTGGTGCCTGGTGCTCTTTGTCACTTGGCTCCTGGCAGCGCAGGAGGGATGGAGAGCGATGGCCAAGCAGGGACTGACATCCCTGCAGCAAAGCTGCCCCTGAGATCAGGCAGTAATTCAGCACAGGCATTGCAAAGCAGACTTTAAAACTGTTTTTGTGGTAGCAGAGTGGCTCAGTGATCGCAGATCCTTTTGCACCACCAGAGGTGCATGTCCCTGGCAGAGGGGCCAGTGCCCCCAATGAAGTTTGCAGCTGCCTCAGTCCTTCCAGTAAATAATCGTATAATTCATGCAGTTTTGCCCCTCTGCTTCCATTCCCCTCCTTTACACCAACCCCAGATACTTCATGTAGACCTGACAACAGTGTTTCTTCTGAGTATTTTTTCCTCTTAGATGGTTTCTCTCAGACTGATTCTTGTGGGGGAAGTTTCTGGTCTCTGCTGCAGACAGTTATGATGTCTGAGTAGGTTTTCATCCTCTTATGGGACTAAAACATGCATTTGCAATTGTAATAGATACTGTGCTTTATAAAAAAATATCCTATAAACATATGTTTTCTTTAATAATGAGGTCTACAGCAAACCTACTGAGATTAAGGATGTTTTATATATTTATTTATCTTATCTTGTTCCTGTACTTGACATGTTAATGAATCATCTCACCATTCTAATGAAAGTTATCACACATAAGGTTTTCAGAAAGTCAGAATGTAGTTACTGAATCTGCTGGTTTATTAACATTCTGGAATCCCCATAAACTCTTATTTCTTGTCATGAGTGTTACCTGTCTTTTGCTAAATCCAAATTTAATCTACAAATAATACCAATACTACTGTATACTGTAAAACTATATTTAGATGCCAACCAAATAGACATAATAGAGAGAGCTGTTTCTGCTGTTCCAGGCCTCCCTGAGAAATCTGGGCTATTTTCTTTCTGGTCATTTTTAGTTACTTGCATGTAAGATGTGTACTCCAAATTTAACATTTCAGATTGAGACATGTGACATCATTTGAGCAAAGGCTGCTGGGAAATACAAAATGGGACTCACCATCCCCAAAGCAGTTCTAGGACTCATCTGATATTTTGTGTATTTTTAAGAGGGAGAAACTAATTATGCTTTTAACAGTTAAATGACTCAGCTTGGCGTAGCGCTTGTGATCTGTGAGGCATAATTTGCTTCTCTCTTTTCCCACCAGATCAATTGCATTTGTTTATCAGTGAGTGGCATGCACAGAATAAGGATCCCAAGGAATATGGAAGAAAGAAGTTGTTTCCAGTCTTCTTAAGGAGAAGGAACTTAGAATTTAAGACTATTTTAAATCCCCTGTTGAACCTGTTATATCAGCTGAACAATGAAAGCAGCAGGTTTCAATATCATGGAATCACTGGATGTTTTGGGTTGGAAAGGACTACAAAGATCAACCAGTGCCACCCCTGCCATGGCAGGGACACCTTCCACTGTCTCAGGCTGCTCCAAGCCCCAGTGTCCAACCTGGCCTTGGGCACTGCCAGGGATCCAGGGGCAGCCACAGCAGCTCTGGGCACCCTGTGCCAGGGCCTGCCCACCCTGCCAGGGAACAATTCCTTCCTAATCTAATCTGAACACACTGAGTTTGAAGCCATTTCCCCTTGTCCTGTCACTCCATCCCTTGAAAAAAGTCACTCCCCATCTCTTCCCTTGGCTTTGTGAACCCAGTGAGGTTCCCGTGGCTCTGTTCTCGAGCCTGCCCAGGTACACACACTGTGTCTGCACAGTGGGATCCAGCCCACTGCTGTGGCATTGTTCTTTCAAATTATGTGAAAAACAGCTCTGATATTTGCGTGCACCTTGTTCAGGATGGGGAGGTGCTGTGCTGGTGAGTGATGGACTAGAAAAGCCTAAAAATACCTTCTTGCTACTCTGGATCGTCTGCAGACTGTTCCTTAGGGTGGCCTTTTGTTTAATTCAAACACAGAACCACTTTATTTTCCCATTTTCAGTGTTGATATTCTGGGAGTCTAAAAAGAACACCTAAGCTCATGAAAACTGATCCAAAGGTCAATTTATGCCCTTCCTCCCCAACGAATCCTTGATGTAATTAAATGTGCAGTACTTGAAGCTTACACTACTTGCTACTCTTTTTTTTGTTGTCTTGATTAAAGATGACAACAGATCAATGGGAGAGTTAAAACAGGCCATTAAAAATAGGCACAGGCTTAAACCAAGTATTTGTTTCACTATAGAATAATAAACCAATCCAAAATGTTTAGAGTGTTTTTAATGGGACAAACCTAGATGTAAATTATATAGGGGATAGGATGGTTTGGTTGGGCGGCATGTTTTTTAAAATTAATTTATTTTAAAGCCAGAAACCTTTAGAACAACCAAAGAGGGATTTTACCAATCAGCTCATCTTACTGGTTTGGTTTTTTTTTCAGTTCCTGAATGGAAATGGCTCAAGGTGATCATAATCAATGAAGCCAGATACCTTTCTTTAAAATTTGAGTGGAGAAAGGAAGAAATGGAAAGATGAAAAAATATTACTGCATAAACCCTCAAAATTGCTCTGCTCCATCAAGTTCTGTATTAGGAAATGCAAACAGGCCCTGAGGATACCTTGGTATCCATCTGTGCCCTGAACTCAACTGGTGCTGCTGCACAATCTGATATTTCTACAGATTACATAAGGTCTTCTTTTTGATTAGTGCGTCCTTTGTGTCCTGTCTCCTTCATATAAACTTCTGGGTGAAATAACATTTGGAAGTCAGTATTTTTTTTGTCACTGAGTACTTCTGGCCTTCTGTTTTATTTATTTTGTTCTTCTCATGTTACATTTTCGATGATGCATTGAAGTATTAGTAAGGCCACGTTCTGGACTTGATCCCCTGAGAAATGTTAGATATAAAAACACCTCTATCAAGAAACCTGTGCAAGAGGTGACGTTTGCAAACCTGCTGTCCTGCTGATGGACAAAACTGACTCCTGTGGTTATCCTTTGAACTGGTCATAAAATTAAAGTATTTACAAATACATAGGAAATTTAAAAGCAGATTGAATTTTTTCTCTCTTGCTTCTGCTCTCTCATGAGTTGCAGCTTGTCAGGTTCATGGGAGCAAAGGAATCTTATCCCTCCCTCCTCTGCCTCCCCTTTACCCCGTTAGTCAGGTTTGTGTGTCACTGTCACATCTGTTTGAGGTTACCTCTG
This sequence comes from Oxylabes madagascariensis, assembly GCA_013400675.1. Classification (NCBI taxonomy): domain Eukaryota; kingdom Metazoa; phylum Chordata; class Aves; order Passeriformes; family Timaliidae; genus Oxylabes; species Oxylabes madagascariensis. The sequence goes on along the minus strand of VYZR01077675.1, from coordinate 23,586 downwards.
CATCTTAGGCACAGATTTGTGTGTGTGATGGGGTAGCAGCCTCCAGTTGTGGCTTTCCAGTCTTAATATTGATATTTAAAGCATAAAGCAAGAATAAAAGGATAAGTATTAGAATCTTTGCCACACACAGCATGACGTCCTCACGTCTCACACCCAGGCCACTGCAGCTGGCTTGGGTTCTCTGTTTGCAGCAGAATCACCTGCCGAAGATTCAAGCAAAGACTGATGTTTTGTAAACCCTTTGGAACCAACATAGAGTTAAAAAGAAGAAAAAAAAAGTAGCAATATATATGAGACACTTTAATTCCTGTTCATATTCCTATTCTAGTCATTAAATTGTAATAGTGATTACACATAATGACTACTTGATACTTTGATTTTGCTCGAAAGATCCCTTTTATCTCATCATTATTTACACTTTAAATTCTGCTTCAGAATCTACATAGCTGTCAATTTGTATGATGCACATACTTAATTAGCTCTGATTAGCAGCAGAAGTGTGTGTGGGAGAAACTATTTTGCCAAATACTGTGATTGTATTAAGCCTTAAATATTGTGGTTGAATGTGACTGATGAATGAAAAAGGTGTATTTTTTCAGCTAGGTAGAGTTGGCTCATGAAGATGAGAGAGGTGAAAGGTGGATGCTGTGGTTTGGAGCCTCCAGGGAAGGTGATTTTGTCTTGGTCTGGCACAGGAGATGCAGCTGAAACATTCCAAGAGGTACCAGCAACACAGGAAATATTACAGAAAGACTTGCTTGAAACAGATTGTTTGTATAAAAGGTTGAGTTTTAGGACCTCTCTGCTCAGCCTTTTCTTGTAGGATTCTTTATCATCTTCCCAGCTCCAAAAGATGAGTTTAAAATAAAATAGTGTTGAGAAGAAGGAGTAAGACTTATAAGAGGAAAAGGAAATATTTAAAGGTAAGTTGGGATGTGATACAAACCAAAACAGGACAAGCAAACAGATGGTTTCAAACTTAAAGATAGGGGGATTTGACAAGTGTAGGGGTAATTGGCAAGAAATTCTCATGTAATTGGAGAGAATTTGTCTTCCAAGGCTGAAATCTTGAAGAAAAAAACATGTTAAATCCTGCAGTCTTGGACAAAAAAGTGAAGGTGAAAGACAGAGAATCTAGAAAATTCCCAGATAACGTAAATATTTGAAAATGGGTATCTGGGACAAAGCGTCTCAATCCCTAAGGAACGGAAGCTAGAAAATGAATTTTAGATAACTTTTTAAACTTCTGAAAATGCCAGACATCAGATGTGTTCTTGCTATTTTATTTTGGGTACTTAATGTCACAGGTTTTGTTGTCTTAAAGGACTAAGGTAGGGAATTGTAAGTTATCAGGCCTTAAAGAACAAAGATTTTAGAGCACATAAATAAATGCAACGCACTGGGGAAAGAAATCTGACAGACCTAAGAAAGGAAAGTTGTGCTTGGCAAATTATTACAGACTTTTTTCTTTGAGGAAATCGAAGCAGGTGGGCAAGGAGAATGGAGTCAGTATAACATAACTAGATCTTTAAAACAAGTTCATCAAAATGTCATATCAAGCAGTATGGAAGAAAGATGCCATGGGGTAAGAGAGGTCCTCATGTAGATTAATGATAGGCTAAGAAAGAAATAGGAAACATATAATTGATTTTCCTGCTGGAGAGAAAACACTGTCAGTGATCTGTGCTGGCTCATGGTTTGGTTGACATAAATGAACTGAAGAAGGTTATAAATATTAAAATCTTCTGATGGAGCACTATTCAAGAGAGCCCAAAATGCACAGAAGTAGAGCTGCAAAGAGTTAGAACGATCATGCAATAATGGGGAATAATAAAACGAGCGCAGAGCACTGCAAACAGCAAAGGTAATTCTCGGTATTTGTGTGATACTGGGCTTAAAATTAGCTGTCACTACCAGGAAAGGATTGTTGGAGCCACTGTTGGAGCACAGGTGATGGGTACTTGGACATTTGTAACAACACCCTATACTACTGTTATACAAAAAAAAAAAAAAAAAAGAGATTTTTTTTTAAAGAAACTGATAACTGAAGAATTCTTTTTCCTTTCACTAAGATTTATGTTGAATGCTGTCATCTTTCTCCCAAAAGTGATAACAAAATAAACGAGTTTGTGCAGCTACTCTTGATGCTTGGTCTTTGTAAAGTGTTCCCAAGGAAAAGTGGAAGGGAACAGGTTTTTTTTAGGCTGAACTGAGACCAGTGTGGTCAGAAATACCTTTCTTGACTGCAAGAAGGTGCAAGGACTTCATTTTCATTGCGCTTCAGTGAAAAAGTGATACGTTATTTTTTTAAAAACTAATGGAAAAGACAGGAAAGGCCCAAGCTCAGGTTGTCACAGGAATTTAAGTATTCAGATTTCAATGAAGTTCAAAGAATGCTGGTTTTTGCTGTTGATCTTTGAGGCTTGTGATTGCCTTGATGTGACACAGAAATCCTGATGGGGGGAGCAAAATGGAAACCAAGAATTTCCAAATAACACCTCAGCAAGTCATTTGCTTATTTTTCGGGTAAACAAAGAGACCTTCAAGGCAAGTTAGTCTTGTATTTTGTCAAGAGTATATAATATGTAAATCTATGTTATATACTCATTCTGTACCGTCTTCATAATATTTTCTTTTGTATTTCTATTCCTCAACTGATTAGCATGCTAAACGTGCCATTTCCAAATTGAATGTTGCCTTGGGATCATTCAGAATGTTAAAATACTTTTGGATAACTTATTTTTACATTGGTAGTGTCTCTCCTCCATTTTAGATGCAATATTAATATTGAGGGATATTGTTGTTTTAATTTGTTTGAGATATATTTAATTTCTTCTTCTTAAAACCTTTCCTCCTCCAGCAAAACCCAGGTTCCTAAGATCTTGTCTCCCATTGAGGAAAAGAAATTCCTCATGGATTGTGTCTATAATAATATTAAAATACTTATTTCTTTGTATGCTATGTTGTACGAATTATACAGCAAACCCATACAGAGTACCAGATTGCAGTTGGTAAGGTAGTGATCATTCCATAAGTTGTTTGGTTTTGTTAAGAAACAAAATTAAATCCTGAAGACTGGTTTTGCACCTACCCTTTTTCTCTTTTTTATCCTCTTTTCCTTTCCCCTTCAAGTGATAGGTAGAGTGAAAAATCTTGCTTTTTTGCTATTCTTTTTAATTAAGATGGCAGTAGCTTGTCATAGCTCTAGTCTTCTATAAAAATAGCCACGAATTCCAGGGCATTTTCCTTTCCTTTAATTTAGTGAGATTTAAATAAAAATCAGTACACCATGGTGATCTTGGAAGCAGTTTAGGAAGAATGTGAGCAGTAACCAAATGGTAATGCTGCTTCTCTTCTTTGTTATAGAATGGAATCACAGAATGGTTTGGGTTGGGAGGGAACTAAAAGCTCATCCAATTCCACCCCTGCCATGGGCAGGGACACCTTCCACTGCCCCAGGCTGCTCCAAGCCCCAATGTCCAACCTGGCCTTGGGCACTGCCAGGGATCCAGGGGCAGCCACAGCTGCTCTGGGCACCCTGTGCCAAGGCTTCCCCACCCTCACAGAGAAGAATTTCTTCCCAATATTTAACCTAAACCTGACCTCTTTCAGCTAAAGGCCATTTATTCTTGTTCCGTCCCTGCATGTCCTTAGATTCTATGTGCACTTACATTATGTTGTAATATTCTACCTTGTTTTGTTGTAGCGCCTGAGTTACTCTCCTCCTCTGTCAGCCCTGGGTTTATTTTCATGATTAATAGAGCGAAATCACTTTCAGAGCCTATTAGCAATTTCATTACTAAAATAGTAACTATATACTAATAGTTACTAATAATATATAGACTAAAATAGTATCTACATACAACTCCTGTTTGCTCTACGGCAGTGAGACTGCTCGGATCTGTTGGTGCTGCTTGTTTGTGCTGAACAGAAGCAATTGCTGTGTGGGTTTTGTGAGTTTCTCCTTCTTTTCTTCCTTCTCCCATCTTTATTTTTTGGATGTCCATCGGCAGCCATCCCCTGAGCAAGACAGGCAGCTGTGCCCTCTTCACTCCTCGGCTGGTGCTGGGTTTGGAGCCCGGGGAGGGGCTGCCCTTGTTCTGCTGCAGTGACTCAGCCCCGGCTGATATGACAGGCAAGCTGTCAGAAGGAATTCAGTCCCACTCAGGGCTTGTCCCCACGGGTGGAAAAATCCAGCACGGGTGCAAAGCAGCATTAGGGCAGCAAAATGTGTGTTCTGCAGAGGCTTGGGAACCCTCACCAGACGAGGAAATCCAAATGCCAGGTGGATCTCAGGTCCTGGAGGGATTTCTAAACCAGGCGAGGGGTTGTTCCACAGAGCCATTTCTAGATCCCATGTGTCCTCTCCCTTCAGATTAATGTTCAGGGGTGTATATTTTCTTGGATGGAATTTCTTCCATCCTGCATTTGCAGATTTGGGGAATAAGGACTCATATTTGCATAAATCGCTTGCAGTTAACTTTGACATGAAAGAAGAACAATCATGGTGGGAAAGTGAAGGACAGTAAACTTAAGATTTCCAGAATGGAAATGCTCTTATACCACAATATTGTATGAAGTTTGATGCAAAAAATGCATCACAATAATATTGAATTTTGTCCTTGATGTGCTGGTGGTGCTGGTGGTGAATTGGGACTGTTAAGAATACAGTCCCTGTTCAACATTTCCTAACTAGGAAATCCAGTACAGTTCAGTGCTACTCACCTCTTTAGCGGTTTCTGGAAGAACTCTGTTTTTCACGAAGCGCTACAAAGGTTGCCCTGCTTATTATTCCTATGGTGGGCATTTTCCTTTAGCAGGGACTACATAATATGGTACCTAAATGGTGTCAGTGTTGGAAATACTGTGCCACCAAAACTTTCACCTAATTATTCCTGCATTTTCTTTCAACATCCAGTGTATTTAGCAGTGTTTGTGTGATTTCTTGCAGTAAAACCTCGTGGCTGCCAGCTTGTTTCAGATTCTCCTGCTTGTCCTCGCTGGATGAGCTCACTGATGGTGTCTGGGTAGAAGCTGTGCAGGCTCAGCCAAACCCCAAACCTCCATTCTTACCTTTCCCTTGGGGCAGTATTGCTTTCCCTCTGATGCCTTGGGAAGGCTGACCTGGAACAGAGACTGGACAGAGCTAGAGAATAAAGTAGATATTCATTAAAAGGCCTTTAAGGATACACTTTGGGCAGAACTAGAGCCTGGCCAGGGCTACACCGAGGGTGGACCCAAAATGGTCACAAAAATGGCTGACTCGTCATGAGGCCTCACGCTTTTATAAGTTTTGGTCCATATGCATATTGGGGTTTAATTGTCCAATTACAGCTTCAGGTTATGAAGTCCCATCCTTCTTGTTTTCTCTCTTCAGTGCCCTGTTGTTTGTGCTTTTGGGCCTGAAAGCTGTCCTTGGTCTTCAGCAGGAAAAGGATTTGTTTTGTCTCCCTGCTCTGTGAAGAGAGCTTACCAGCACTTAATATGAGGCTCAGAACTGCACCCCTAGGCAGCACAGAATCTGAAAAACATGATAGCTAAAACCTAAGGCATCAACCTCAATGAATCCAAGGAAAACACTTTTCCCCCAAAGTGGCTCAGTATGGGGGAGGAGTGGGATACAACCAGGCATTATCCCGCTCTCCCCCTCTGTTTTCCTTTCCCCTTCTCTCCTCTCATAGTTTTGGAGCAGAGCTTTCTGTGGTGTATGTTCAGCCCTGCTTTGGATTTCCTAAACTTTTAAGGCAGTCAGTTTTCAGCTGTGACAACAACATTTAACATTTGCATCCAGGTTGTAGATGCAGGAGTCTGTTGAACTGGCCATCATTACTGGTGAGAACTCCTGAAGGCTTCCTGAGGGCATAAGTAGCATTATAGAATCATGGAATGGTTTGGGTTGGAGGGGACCTTACAGAGCATCTCACCTTCCACTGTCCCAGGTTGCTCCAAGCCCTGTCCAACCTGGCTTTGAACTCTTCCAGGGATGGGGCAGCCACAGCTTCTCTGGGCACTCTGTGCCAGGGCCTCACCATTCTCACAGTCAAGAGTTCCTTCCTGATATCTCATCTAAATCTACTTTCTTTCAGTTTGAAGCCATTTAGCTGATTTATCTTTTTGTGGGCCACTTTTATAGGAACTTGGGAATAACAGTGGTATGGAGCTATGGAACTGAGAGGTTGAAGTTTCAACATCCCTGGACATTTTGGGGTTTTTCTCCTTCTTCAGTTTCCTAGTTGGGTGGTTGGCAGGACTGTCTGCTCTGCTGAGAGGCTCACTCTGGCAGTAGGACTCACTCACTCACTCACTCACTCATTCACTCACTCACTCACCACAAGCAGACCTCACCCACACGAAAACTCAAAGGATAAAGGTCCTGTTTATTATTTTCACTGAAATTTTTTGATTTTTTTTTGCTTTCCTTTTTCTGTGGAAGAGATGATTTTTTTTTTTTTTAATTTGTCTCCTTCCTGGACAGGTCTAATAAAAAGTATGCTCAGCTTAGCTGTTTATTTGTAAAACTCTGTTGTCCTGTTAGGATGTGAAGTTGGTAGCCATCAGGACTCTCTCAGAAGCATTAGGTCAACTGCAGCATTTTGAGGACAAGCCCCAAATTGAAACCTGTTAAAGCTCAGCCAGTAAGTCCTTGAAAATAATGGCTCTGCTTATGGAAAAAGTGATAATTTTATAATCCAACTAAAAGAAAAACTATACAAATACAGATTAATTCCATTTTTCAAAAACACGAGACACATCTAATTATCTTTATTTCTCTTGCTCATAAAATATTTTTGAGAGAAAAACAAATCTGAGGCTGTTCTGTCATTTCTGTCCTATTGCTTTCGGTGTCCCATTGCAGTGTGTTCCTTATGATAGGAATGAGTGGAACTGGGTTTTTGGGGTTCAAGAAGCACAGCTTGCTATTTTTTGCCAATAGGTTGACAGTTTTCTGGTTTTTTTTTGGTTTGAGGGTTTTTTTTTGGTTGGTATTTTTTTAACCACAGTTTATTCCTTTTTAGCTGATTAAAAGCTCCCATTACTTGCATCTATTGCATTTGCCACTCTGCCTTTGTGCACTCCACCAAAACTCACACTTCTCTCCCTGCCTTGTGAGTTCTGCTTCTTTTTATAGTTTCACCTGAGGACCTTTTCTTTTAATTGTGGAAGCCTGCTTTGATTTAATGGAAGTTTCTGTCCTCTGAGAATGATAATGTAACACTGAGTGCTTTTTTTTTCCTGTAGTGATGATTATTTGTGGGCAAAACCAACAGCATACTTAATTATCCTCATTAATGGTTCTGATTTTGAAACTGATTCAAACCAGTAAGCCTTTGGAATAAAAGGTTGAGCACTGGCACATTGAATCAGAGTAGCAATTTGAAAAAGCATCATTTTTTTGTTGGGTGTTTTGGTGGACACAGCAAATTTATATTGTTGAGCCCTAAAATACTGGCTACCCTTACACAACACACAACATGGGAAATAGTTCTGCATTTTGAGATTTTATACTGTGGGAAGAACTGTGCTCTCCTTTGTGGACATAAAACTGTTGTGGGTGGTGGTGCTTAATTGGTGGTTTTGTAATTGTATTAGTTTAATATCTTCATCTCTTTGCCAATTGTATTTGTAATATCAAATAATTCTGGGCAATTGATTTAATTTTCTTTTCCACGTTAAAGCTA